>JAMKPZ010000728.1:0-37340 GCA_024699675.1 Amphibolis antarctica
GCCAGCGGCTTGCTGGTTGTTTCCCCCTTTCATACATACCCATGGGGATTTGGGGAAACGGTGGCCGGTTCCTTGAACCGGCCAGTCGGTTCCTTGAATCGGCCAGCCGACGGCTTGCCGGCTATTTCCCCCTTCTTTTTGCACCCATGGGGGTTTTGGGGAAGCGGCGGCTAGCCGGCTACTTCCCCCATCCCTTTGCTCCCATGGGGGTTTTGGGGAAGCGACAGTCGGTTCCTTGAACCGGCTTGCCGATGGCTAGTCGGCTGCTTCCCCCATCCTTTTGCACCCATGGGGTTTTGGGGAAGCGGCAGCCAGTTCCTTGAACCGGCCTGCCAGCGGCTAGCCAGCTGCTTCCCCTATCCCTTTGCACCCATGGGGGTTTTGGGGAAGCAACAGTCGGTTCCTTGAACCGGCCTACCGACGGCTTACGTTTTTCAGAAAAAAAATGGAAACCGTCGGATTGTACATTTCGTACACCCGAACGGCCATCACCGGCTTCCTTGCCGGCGGCGTCATCTCGGGAATCTTTCTAGGGCATCGAGAGGGTAGACTTACGCCTCCTGGGAAAGAAATGGGCACCGTCGGGTTGTACGTGCTTGTACACTCGAACGGCCACCGCTGGCTTCCTTGCCGGCGACGTCATCCTGGGAATTTTTTCGAGATTCCGTAAAGGACATGTGGGGATCGGATAAAAACTTGTAAAGCTTGTTGGGAAACTTTTGAGTTTCCACGTAAAAAGACCCAACAGAAGGGTCGCGCGTAAACTAAGCACGACCGGGCCTGGTGGATTAACCCGGCCAGGCGGGCGGCGCCCGGTACCTTCGGACGTGTTTCCAAAGGAATGATATCCGGGTCCGTCCCCCAGTTGTCCCCTTGCACAGGGAAGGCATTATGCGGTCGGGACTCAATAAAACGTAGTAAAAAGCATACGTAAAACGGCGAGGATGGAAGGGCCTCCCTGTAGGGGGGTGTCGTCGTCGACGGGGATCGAAAGTCCTCACTCCGGCATGGCGAAAAGGCGTTGGGGCCCCGGCGAAAAGGCATCGTCGGGGATCGGAAGTCCTCGCTTCGGAAATTCAAGCCTCTTCGTTCCGGAATCTTCAGCCTTTCCTTCCCGGAAATCCAAGCCTCTCTCTCCAAAAATCCAGCCTCTTCCCAGCAATTTTGAGCCTGCTCGGTGGTGTAGGGGGCCGCGCTTTTTATAAGGGGTTTCCTTCCTTCTTTGGGGGCACCCGAAGATGGAAGGCGGCGTGATTCCGGCTTGATTACGCGGTCCGCGTAATTAGCGGATTTGCGAGATTTACGTGATTAAATCCCGTCGTATTTTCTGATTGGTTTCGGCTTGCCTTCTTGGGTAGCCAACTGGCAGCCGCTACGTGGCAGGCGGAAGTCGGCTGTTCCCCTAGTCATTTTCACCAAATGTGGGTCTTTGGGGATCCGGGTGCCGCTTCCTTGAAGCGGCTTGCCGGCAGCAAGCCGGCTCCACCCCCCCAAATTTTCACCAAATGTGGGTTTTTGGGGATCCAGGTGCCGCTTCCTTGAAGCGTCTTGCCGGCTCCATCCCCCCTAACTTTTTTTTAAAGCATGGGGTCAACAACTAGATCACCAGACGTAAAGAGTCAGGGACGAACCTTCTTGTTGTAAGCCCTTGCCATCTTTCGCTGATAAGTCTGGGCATGGTCCAAGGCTCTCAACCTTCTCTCGTCTAGGAGGTTGAGCTGCAACAGGCACGATTTTGACCACTGGTCATTGGAGTCTGCTGCTTCTTTGAGGATGCGAAGGGACAGGAATTCTACCTCCACTGGCAGCACTGCTTCAGAACCGTATACCAGCGAGTATGGCGTTGCTCCAGTGGCAGTCTGCAGGGATGTCCGATAGGCCCAGAGTGCGTACGGAAGGTGGTCGTGCCAATCTTTGTGTGTTCAGACCATCTTCTTGTGAATTTGGACCACTGTCTTGTTAGCTGCTTCGACCGCTCTGTTCATCTGTGGCCTGTAGGGGGACGCCCTTAGGTGGCAGATATGGCACTGCTCGAGATAGCTCGTGACTTGCTTGGCTGTAAAGTTGGTGTCGTTGTCGGTCACCACCTTGAAGGGTACGCCATACCAGGTGATGATGTTGTTGCGCAAGAACTTCTGGGTGGCAGCTGCTGTGACTGTCTTGTAGGATACTACCTCCACCCACCTGGTGAAGTAATCGATGGCCACTAGTATATATCGGTGTCCATTGGTGGCCGTTGGCTTAATCTCGCCTACTACATCTAAGGCCCACATGGAGAATGGCCAAGGGGAAGCCATGTTGTATAGTTCCTTGGGGGGTGCATGGATGAGGTTCCCATGTACCTGGCACTAGTGACAGTGACAAACATACGTGGTGCAGTCCGCCTCCATTGTGCTCCAATAGTAGCCTTGGAGCATGATCTTTTTCGCCAGGAGGATCCTGTTCATGTGGGATCCATAGACACCTTCATGGATTTCCTGCATAACCGTACGTGCTTCAGGCAGGGTTATGCACCGGAGGATAGTCTGGTTGTGAGATCTTTTGTAGAGCTGTCCCCCGCTGAAGACATAGCCAGCTACCAGTCTTGACAACGTACGTCTGTCTTGGGAACTCTCCGGTCTCCAAGAAGGTTTGTATCTCTGAATACCAGGGGCAGTTTTCTTGCTGAGAGTTTTCAAGTCCACTGTTTGGAGACCTGGAGTCTGCATTGTTCGGTTCGTTGACTGGGGCCGGTTTTCTCTATTGGTCGATAGTTTGCTGGTTGCTGGGGTAGTCAGTTGGATGTAGCGTTGAGGGTCTAACGTCTGCCTGCTCAGGTACTTCTGTGAGGCAGCAAATGTTTTCACTGTAGGTCGGTTGGTGAAGCGTTGTGACTTCTATGGCTATGCTCTGACCCTCCTTAACTGCCACCCAAGACGCTAGGACGGCCAAAGCGTCCGCGTACAGGTTATGCTTGCAGCCGACATGTTGGAAATGGACGAACCAGAAGTTGCTTGCTAATTGCAGTACAAGTTCTTGGTATGGCTGGAGCTTGGGGTCTCGAGTTTTCCACTTGTTGAGGGTTTGAGAGATTACCAGCATGGCTTTGCCGAATATGTGCAGGTGGGTGACCTGGAGTTCCAGTGCGAGTTGCAGTCCCATGACGCAAGCTTCGTACTCCACCTCATTGTGTGAGCATGTGAAGAGAAGTCGCTTGGCTACTAGCAGCATCCTTCCTTGGGGATCCACTAGGACGACCCCTACCCTGTGGCCTTTAGTGTTGACCGCCCCATCAAAGTATAAGATATGGGATTCTGGTTGGTCAGAAACTGGCTGGTCCAGATCTAGTTGGTTTGGATTCGGCTCGTTGATGGTGAAGATGGGCTCATCAGGGAATGAATCTTCCAACGATTGGTAATCTGGCAAGGGCTGGTGTGCCAGCTGGTCGACCATGGCTTGGGCCTTCATGGATTTCTGGGATACATACCGGATGTCGAATTCCGTGAAGAGCATTTGCCATTTCACGCATCTGCCTACCAAGCCCGACTGGTCGAAGAGGTAGCATAGGGGATCTAGGCGGTTGAGCAACAAAACTAGGTAGACCACCAGGTAGTGTTGCAGCTTTTTCACTGTCCAGACCAGTGAGAGATAGTACTTTTCAATCAGCTCATACCGTTCCTCTACCTCAGTAAAATTTTTACTGAGGTAGTATATGGCTTGCTCGATTCTGCCGGTGGTGTCATGCTGGCCCAACACTATGCCCATGGAGGAAGCTATTATCGGCATGTACAAGAAAAGTGGTCGTCCGGGGTGAGGTGGTACGAGAATCGGCAGCCGGGACAGCTGATTCTTGATGTGGTCGAAGGCAACTTGGCATTCTGTTGTCCACATGAATTTGGCATTTTTCTTCAACAGCTTGAAGAAAGGCTCGCAGATCGGCGTAAGGCGCAAGATGAAATGCGTGATGTATTGTAGCCTTCCCAGCAAGCTCCTTATCTATTGTTCCGTCTGTGGGGGAGGCATGTCTAAGATTGCTTTTGCCTTGTCGGGATCTACCTCGATGCCCTATTTGCTGATGACAAAGCTGAGGAGCTTCTCGGTGGTGGTCCCGAATGTTGACTTTGACGGGTTCAATCTGAGCTTGTACTTCCTTAGGCGCTCGAACAGTCTTCTTAAGTGCTCGAGATGCTGTTGATGAGTGCGCGCCTTCACTACCATGTCGTCGACATAGACTTCGACTTCTTTGTGCATCATGTTGTGGAAGAGGGTGGTCATGGCTCTTTGGTATGTAGCACCTGCATTTTTGAGCCCGAATGGCATCACCCTGTAATAGAAGACGCCCCAAGGGGTTGTGAATGCGGTCTTTTCCTTGTCTTCTTTTGCCATGAGGATTTGATTGTATCTGGAGAATTTGTCCATGAAGGAATATACCTCGTACTTGGCGGCGTCATCTACCAAGATATCTATGTGCGATAGTGGGAAGTCGTCCTTGGGGCTAGCCTTGTTGAGGTCCTGATAATCGACACACATGTGTACTCGCCCATCTTTCTTTGGGATGGGTACCATGTTTGCCACCCATTCTGGGTAGAAGATAGGCTGGAGGAATTGGACGTTCAACTGCTTGTGGACTTCTTCCTTCAGCTTCTAGGCCCATTCCTGTCTCATTCGTCGAGCTTTTTGCTTGACAGGTCGGGCTTCCGGTTTGAGGGGTAGTCGGTGGATTGCAACCCGTTCATCCAAACCGGGCATGTCTTCATAATCCCATGCAAACACCTCTACGAATTCACGCAGGAGTGTGAGGAGTTGTTGCCGGTAGGGCTCGGGCACTTCTTTGCTAATTTTTGTTTCTTTTGGATGTTGTTCATCCCTAAGGTTTACAAGTTTGATTTCGTTAGTAGATGTTATGCCAGTAGATTCGGGTGGTTGGGCCCATGGGCCTTCTTCTTCAAACTCTTGATAAGGATCGTTGATGTCTTCCGCGGCTTGTTGACCCTCGGGCTGAAAGGGCGTTGGATGATGGACCTAGTGGGAGCGGTGCCCATGGTCTTCTGGTTGGGTACCTCGGGAGTGGTTCTAGGGAGACAGTGGTGGACCTGCCGTACCCATCTACTTGAGGTGTCATGCCGTCGGACACCATCTGTTGTTCCAGCTGCCGGGCATTCAAGGAAGACGAGGGACAGAATGCCCCTAGTTCTGCCCTGGGGGAAGGAACCGGCTGCCTGGTGGATAGGAGGTGGAAACCGCATGGAGTCCCGGACGGAAATGCAGCAGACCAGTCACATTCTCCTGCTTGAGTGACTGTGGCAGGGGAGGGGCAGAATGCCCCTAGTTCTTCCCCGTGATGTTGGCCAATATTCTGTTTGTGGAAGATGTCGCCCAGACTGAGTAGGCTGGCTGTTTCGACTCCATGATGCGGCACCCCTGTTAAGGGTTGACGATTTCCAACTGATCTGGCTGGTGCCCAGAGGATCAGTTATCTGCTGTGCCGAGCGAGAGACTTGGTATGATTGTCAAGTCTCGGTTGACTTGGTTGGGTTGCCAAGTCAGTGGCTGCTGAGGACGTAGCTTCCGGCACACTTATGTGTGGGATGCCAAGCCCTGCTGTTGAAGGAACGGGTTCCGGCGTGAGTTGCCCGGAAGCCATCAGGCTTGCCTCTTGATGTTGATTACCTGCAAGCCTGGAGTGTCCCCACCTAGGTCATTAGGTGGGTGTTGCAGTGCTAGGTTGAAGGAGAGGGGGAAGGAGCACACCTTGTCGTCTCCTTTCCCTGTACAAACCAGTCGGACACAACGTCCATTTCCAAGGTTCCTCCCTATAGAATGGGTGATGGTGAGGGAGGTCGGTGAAGGGCTGGATCCTCAGTGCATACCGGGGATTCTCTGAACAGTTGCAACAAACCATCCTCTGGCTCCTGGCTTGGCTGCGGGTTGTCCTTCCAGGGTTCCATGTGCCTAGATAGATAGTTGTTGGTGGCTGGGTTTTGGAGACCTAGTGGTGAGGTGGTGGCCGATTTCGGTGTCGGTTGTTGTGACTCGGAAGGCACCACAGCAGCTACAGATTGTCTCGGGTGGTAGTAGTTCTCCGCTAGTATGACAATGACCTCCCCTTTCCATAGGAACTTAAGCATCCTATGAAGAGTGGAAGGTACGATGGAGTTTTGGTGGAGAAATGGATGGCCCAGGATGAGGTTGTAGCTCGGGGGAATGTCTACTACATGCATAGGAACTTCGAAGGTGGCTGGTTTGTGGGGAAGGACGAGGGGAAGGACGACCTCACCTTTGGCTTCGTGAAGAGTGTCATTGAATCCTCTCATCACCCGGTCTGTGGGGTGCAAGTCTTGCTCTTTGATTCCCAGGTTATGCAGGACTTGTAGCGAGCACAGGTTTAGCTCGGATCCATCGTCGATCATTACCATGGGGATGTAGAGGTCCTTGTATTGTACCCGAATGTACAAGGATAGGTTGTGGTCAGTCTCGACCGGTGAGAGGTCTAGATCTGAGAAGTAGACGAAAGAGGGGACTGTTACTGTGGCCACCATTCATTCTATGGCCCCGGGAGTGAGACCTTGGTCCACTTTGGTCACCTACAGCGCTTTGAGGAGAGTTTCCCGGTGCTCGGTAGATGATCAGAGCAGATCCCATAGGTAGATGTCTGCCCGTATCCCCCGGAGTTGGATTGACAGGTTCGGGAGTGGTTGTGACTGGGTGGCCAGTGCTAAGGAGGTGGCTGCTGGTACTGCTGAGGCGACAGTCGGTTGCTGGTTGAAGTTTGTCCCGCTATTCCCGGGATGGAGATCCCTCTGGGGTGCGACTTTGGCTGATATACCTGGCCAGACCTGGTTATAGCCGTACATGTGGACGGCTGTTCTATCCCTTTGCCTTTGTGTTGTTCAGAAGTGAGTGCGGTCGAAGGGGAGGGCCTAGTGAACTGTTGGTTTGTCAGGTGTGCTTGGAGTGGTGCCAGTGTTGCAGCCCTTGGAGAGACCATGCCAGCTGAAGTGCTGGTCATGGGAGCAAAGCCGGCGGCTGAGGCTTTGGGGATTGGAGGTACCGCTAGGATGACTGCCTTGACTGGGGCAGCGGGTGAGTAGAGAATTACCTTGGGCTGAGCCCGTATGGTTGTTCCAGTGGCCCGCTCCCTTGACGCGGCAACCGTAGGTGCCACCCGAATGAAGAATTTTCCTGCAGGTGGGGATGATGCCTGTTGCGGTGTAGGCTTTGAAGACTTGCTCCTCCTCCGATGGCTGCTGATGGCGAGGATGGAGGACCGGAGTTGTTGGTAGTATGGCCAGAGTTCTTCAAGCGTCAGCAAGTGGTTGGCTGGATGAATGAGGTTGACAGGGTTTAGCCAGGGAGTTCCCACTTCCAGTGGCTATGCTGAAGGGAGGGATCTCTTTGTCCCTTGTTTGTGCCTGGTTGGACAGGCGGAAACCGGCTGCATACGCCAAAACCCTTCGAGCGGATGCCTCCTTCGGGCACCTAAGAAGATAGTACTCACCTGGGAGTTTCTTGTATGATTTGGGAAGGTATGTTGGCTCGACTCGGTGGGTACAGTAGGCTGTTGAAGCTCAATGGTGCCTGAGTTGATAAGCTACTGAATAGCTTGTCTCAACGTTCGGCAATGATCCGTAGCGTGGCCGGCTGACCTGTGGTATTCGCAGTACTGCTGCAAATTGTACCAAGCAAGAAGAACAGTTGGAGGTGGCTTGATTGGGGGGAGCGTGAGCAGTGCCTGGGCCCAGCGGAATACCTGGCTCAATGGTTCTGAAAGTGGCGTGTATTCCGATATGCGCGACTGCTGCGGCTGCAGGGGCGGTCGGTGCGGTTCACGCTGTTGCTAACTGGGGTGTTGCTGGTTAACGCCTATGCGATCTCCACATTGTTCCTGGTTTCTTTGATGAGAAGTTGTTGGGGACGTCACCTGCCTCCAAGGTTGTTGGTTCGGGGCCACTTGGGTGGTGTAGACCGGCTGCTGAACCGGGGTGATCACCAACGGATGATACTCTTGGGTCGGGGAGTACACCTGTTGTGGTTGTTATGGTGGTGGTGCTGCTGCCACAATGGTCACGAGAGACGGACGGATGTTGTCATTCCTCTAGGGGCCATGGTTGTTCCCCATGTTCCTCTGGGGTTGGCTCCGAATGGAAGAGCTGAGAATCTCCCTGACTTCAAGAATCCTTCCAGGCGGCTACCAGCTTTGATCAACTTGGAGAAAGTTGAGTATGACTGGATGCATAGAAGGGCTGCCAGTGATGGTTGAGCACCTCGCACAATTATGTCCAAAGAGTCTTCTTCTGCAGGTTTGTCCTAGATTTGGGATGCTAGGGCCCGCCACCTACTGACATAGCCACTGAATAGCTTGTTCTCACGTTGGCGAAGGCAACAGAGATCTTCCAACTTTGGTGCCAAGTTTACGTTATACACGTACTATTCTTGGAACATGTACGCCAGCTGTTCCCAGGTGTAGATTTTTGTTAAGTGTAAGGACATGTACCAGGAAAGTGCAGGTCCTTGGAGAGATTTCTGGAACAGCCGGACGATGAGCTTCTCCTCGTGTTGCAGTGCCACCATGTCTCCGCAGAAGGCCCGGAGGTGCACGCGAGGGTCCCCGTGCCCGTTATATTTGACTAGTTCAGGCATCTTGAAATCGGGAGGGAGCATTGCTTCGAGATAAAAACAGAGGTTTTGGAAGGCACAGGAAGGTTCCGGCGGGCCTGACTTCATGCTCTGGAAGGATGCCTCCAGTTCAGCTATCCTCTGTAGTAGTTGCCCTTGCAGGTTGGGGACCAGGGCGGCAACAGTGGCGGCTGCTAGCTGGAGTGGCGGCAGGCCGGGTTGGTTGGCGATAGGAGTGGTGATAATGTTGTATTCTTCAGCGTACGGCCTTTCTGAGACGCAGATGTTTCGCTTGGGGGGGATTACTGAACCAATCCCTTGCTGTTGGTATCGTGCCAATTGGTGAGCAAGGAGAGTTTGCTCGAAGTGTCCCGGTCGAGGCAGCAGGAAGGCCTCGGCCCCTCCTAGGCCCTCGGTGTTTGAGGGCGGCTGGTAGGACGCTGTCCATGTGGGAGCCGGCCTGTTGCCTTCAGTTTCAATGGCTGGAAAAGCGGGCAGCGCAGGATGTACCATGGCATTGTCGAATGCCATGGCTGTAGACAGGTCTGGCACCCTTGGTTGGTACGTGGCTCCAGCAGGCACGACGATCAGCCGGGTGAAGTTCGTCCGGGTGACGACAGGTGGTGGCGGGCCAAAGACCATGGACAGTAGCATAGAAGTTGTCATAGTGATGGAAGGGGATGATCCGGAAGCTGCAGCGGAACCAGGGTCCGTAAAGATCTGTAGGGATACCAAAGAAGGGTGATATGGTTCAATGCATTTGAAAGCGGCTTCGCTTAGCAAATTCGACAAGTATGTTAAAAATCATAATGGAAGAATAAAAGACTGACTATAAAAGAGTCGTATGAGCAAGAGTTTGAGCCACTTAATCGATAAAACGCAGCGAGTCTCCCAAACGGTGTCGCCAAAAATCTGTACCCTCTCTTTCATCCGGCTATCACCCGGAAGCCCATGGGATTCCACCGGCCCTGCCGGCGGATGGGCTGCGGTACAGAGAATTGAAAGGTGTTTGTATGAGTGCTTCACCACGTGGGGTGGATGGCTCGTTGAATGGAGTCGCCACCTTATTTTTTGGTAGAAAACAAGGAAAACCGGATGGGAAAGTGTCCTTCCACCATCGAGACGATAAAACCACGGGAATCACATAAAATTGTGTAATATGAGAGAACTAGATACGGGGCTCAGGGTACTATTGGGGAAGGTATTAGGCACCCCTAGACAGCCCGTGTATTCTCGGCCTCTCTCCGGCTCTATAAGCGGGAAACAACGACAGTCAGTCCGGTCGTCCATGGCCTCATCTGGAAAACCTTCCTGGGCATTGGAAGTGATAACTTCATCCCTTCCGGTAAAAAAAATGAGAATTGAGTAAAACAAACGAGAATCGAACAAAGCGGGGATTCATATCAGATCTGGCAATAAATGGCAGAGAGAAAGACACGAAGGTCACCCTTTCAGACCTCTCAGCAGAAGAACTGAAGGTCGGGTGAGGCGACTGGCTGAATGTACCGGCTGCCACATTATGTCCCCCACCTCCCTTTGATTGGAGATGAGAACTTACATTACGACTTGGCCAGGGCCGATACGGATGCATGTCGGTGGCCTTATCCCGGAAAAGTGGCTCTGTTCTTTCCGGAAGTCAAGAACTGTCAGGTCGTACGTTTGTATACCCGAACGGCCACCGCCGGCGAGGATATACACTGGAGACGTCATCCCGAAAATCTTTCCGGGGCATCAGGAATGTAGACTTACGTTTCCCAGAAAATGGGGATCAGCTACCGATTTGTTATACTGGTTCACCGGCGACGGACCGGCTGGTTCCCCGAGCCATTTGCCCAAAAATGGGCTTTTAGGGACCCGGCTACCAGTCGTTTGTGCCAGCTAGTTCCCCAAACCATTCGCCCAAAAATGGGTTTTTGGGGACCTAGCTACCGGCCGTTTGTGCCGACTTGTCGGCGGCGGGCCGGCTGGTTCCCGAACCGCCTGTGCCAATGGGGTGAATGTTGGAGGTGTCATCCTAGAAATCTTTCCGAGGCATCGGGAGGGTAGACTTACGCCTCCCGGAAAATGGGAATTGTCGGGTTTTACTTCTCGTACACCTGGACGGCCGCCGCCAGCAAGGATGCATGCTGGAGGCGTCATCCTGGAAATCTTTCTGGGGCATCGGGAGGGTAGACTTACGCCTCTCGGAAAATGGGAACCGTCGAGTTGTACTTCTCGTACACCCGAATGGTCGCTGCCGGCAAGGATGCATACCAGAGGCGTCATCCCAGAAATCTTTTCGGGGCATCGGGAGGGTAGACTTAGGCCTCTCGAAAAATGGGAACCATCGTGTTGTACTTCTTGTACACCCGGACGGCCACCGGCGGTAAGGATGCATGCCGGAGGCGTCATCCCGGAAATCTTTCCCGGGCATCGGGAGGGTAGACTTATGCCTCCCGAAAAGCGGGAACCGTTGGGTTGTACTTCTCATACACCCAGACGGCCGCCGCCGGCAAGGTTGCATGTCGGAGGCATCATCTCGGAAATCTTTCCAGGGCATCGGGTGGGTAGATTATGCCTCCCGGAAACGGAAACCGTCTGGTTGTACTTCACGTACACCCAGATGACCACCGCCGGCAAGGATGCATGTTGGAGGCATCATCCCGGAAATCTTTTAGGGGCATCGGGTGGGTAGACTTATGCCTTCCAGAAAATGGGAATCGAATAATAATAATAATAAGCGTAAAACCTGTTGGGAAACTCAGAGTTTCCACGTAGAAAAATCTGACAGGAGGGTCGCAACCGAACCGAAATCGACCGTGCTGGGTGGATTCACCTGGTTGAGAGGATGGCCACCGGTACCTCCAGATGTATTTCTAGAGGAATGATACCCGGGTCCGTCTTCCGACCTTTCCCTTGCATGGGGAAGGTGTTACATGGTCGGGGCTCGAAAAATACATCGTAAAAACATCTGTAAAACGTCGAGGACGGAGGGACTTACCTGTAGGGAGTCATCAGTAGAGGGTCGGAAGCTCTCGCTCCTATGCGGTGGGAAGGCGTCAGGGCTCTGAGCGTCTCTCCTTCTTTAGAACTTCCCAGCCGGTGTTCCTTTCGAGGGCCAAAAGTGCACTGAGCATCTCCCGTGTCCGTATGATGGTTTCTCTGAGAGGTGGAAGCTTGCGTTTTTGGGAGGGGGGAGCCCTCTTTTATAAGGGGTCACCTTCCTTCTTTGGGGGGACCCGAAGATGGAAGGCGGCACGAATCTCGGTTTGATTACGTGGACCACGTAATTGATTGATTGCAAGATTTAAGTGATTAAATCTCATCGTATTTCCTTGATTGATTTGCCTTTCCTTTCTTCGTAGTTACTCGGTAGCCATTACGTGGCAGGCAGATGCCGGTTAGTTCTTTTTGACTATCTTACGAAAGGGGAACATGTTGGCCAAAATGGGTTTTTGAGGAGCCGGCTACTCTCCCCCACCCATTTGCACCAATGGGGGTTCGGGGGAGCCAGGGACTAGTTCCTTGAACTGGCCTGCTGGCGGCTAGCCGGCTATTTCCCCCCACCCCATTGCGCCAATGGGGGGTCGGGGGGAGTCGGCAATCGGTTCCTTGAATCGGCCTGCCGACGGCTAGCCGACTGCTTCCCCGGCTCTTTGGTTCAAACATGGGGGTCAACACTTGGTGTTTAGCTGAATTGGTGACTTCAATTAAGTGAAACAGTTGATTAAATATCTTATAAGCAATGTCACGGTTGCCTTGTTCCAATTAACCGCTAGGATGGTCTTTAAATATTGATTGTTTTACACTTTCTAGAGGAGTTTACTTCCAAATATTTAATTCTTCTTAAGCTTTAATATTATACACTTCAGTTTGCATAAAATTTAACGTTCTGCATAGAAGAAGCACTTAACCCTCGAGGTAGCTCGTGGGTAAACGTCTCTGCCCTCGAACTTACCCGAGGGTTGTGCGATAATTGTGAGTTTTAGATGTAAAAACAACACGATTCAAATTGGATGAATCTTCTAAGAGTTGAATGATTATATTTTTGGTCTTTTTATATATTTCAAAACACAACACACAATAAAATGCAAGAAACACAATACAATACAAACAACTTGTAAAAGTAAGAATGCAACATTCAACATTACAAAAAATATAAAAACATAGTCTAATTATCGTAACTAAGTTGATAAAGTGTGTGATTGTAGATTTGAGTGTAGTTGTAAAAAGGTTAAGTAAAATAAAGAAAATAAAAATGGAAAGAACACCTAATGCTTCACTGTAATTTCTCCCTTTGAAACTTGCTTAGGCTGAGAACTTCTCTCTGTCTTTACTTCTGGTCCACCAGGTCATCAATCTGGCAAGCCTTCCTTTCAACCTTGCAATGAGATTTTGGAGTGTTAATCTGCAATTACACCAAGGAACAGAGGAGGAAGCAACCGGTGCTGAGAGTCTCTCCTTCAAGGATACACCCAGGTTAAGAAAAGAACAGCAAATACACTACATGAATGGTTGGAGAAGAGGAGGTCGTCAATCTCCTCTCGGAAGAGATGAGTGGGTGGAGGATGGAAGATGGAGAAGATGGAAAATGCTCTGTAAATGGTGGATGAAGGAAGAAGAAGGCGGGGGGGGGGTTTAGTTCCAAGGCTACGAGAATATTTTATAGATGGGAGGATTGGAAGTTTATGAGCTAGCAGTTAACAAGGGCGTGGTGCACGTTCGGACATGTGAGATCATCCCATGCAATCCACTACTTCAGCCTATCCGTCCACGTTCTTCATGGTTGAGCTGCAGCTGAATTAATATTTAATTCTGCTTTGTTACGTAATTCTTGCAGTTACTTATCGAATTTCCTTACAAATACTTAAGAAATACCTTTCATGAAATGCATCATATTACAAGAGAAATAATTCATAACATTTAAATCTTAACTGTAATTGCAATTGCTTTAGTATCAATGAAATTCATTGCATAGAACAAACAGGGTACAAGTTCGAGGGTAAACCTGTTTACTCTCATTTAAGTTTTTGGGTAAACCCTTAACGCTCATAGTATGGTCCGAGGGTAAACAGCTTAACCCATGGATAAGTCCGTGGGTAAATAGCTTAACCCTCAGACTTGCATTTAAGCATAAATCATGAGTTTTTCTCTGTATACTAATTGTTCTATTCGCAACCTAAGGAGTTAAATGTCAATCATTCATTCCTTTCTCAATAGGTAATAAACATAAACATAATTAACAACTCAAAACTTAATTCATGCATCATTAACGTGAGTAATCGTGCATACTGCTCAAAAGTATAGTTAACCTTGTAATCATCATAATTCAATGCAGAATGCAAATAAAACTCATTAAAATACATGAATTAATATCAATAAAATGCACGCTTTTGAGTCTAAATAGTTAACAAGACACTAATTCAAATGAAACAGGAAGACTCAACCCATTGCACAAGTTAATTTGAAATCCATTTCATCTAAGGGCAATAGGTTACTTGGAATTGGCTCTGGAAATTCTCCTTTCAATATAATAGGGTCTTCCCATTAATTTTAATAGCAACACTTGAAACATACATTCCTTAAGGTTTGTTCTTGAGTAAAAACATAAAAAATATTAAAGATGTGTAAATCAAAGACAATCACAAATATCAAAATGGAAAAAAAAATTCAAATTTTTTTTTTTAAAATTTTGAACATTTTTAACATACCTTAACTACTTAAACATAAACCTTAAACATAAACCTTCCGCCCCATACTTAAACTTTGCATTGTCCTCAATGTAAAGGGAAAAGTTTAGTATAGATAGGAAAATTCATGATAAATACGAAATATAATAACCATCCCCCAACATCAAACTTGAAAACACAATGCATGCTAAATAATGCATTGAACTTAATAGGATGAAGCATGTGAAATGCATAAGTATTGCTACAGAAATTAAATACAAGTATTTTGCATCAATAGAATATGATGATAAGGAGGTGATATATTTTTTTCTTCACTGAAATAATATAAAAGAAATAAAAACAGTGCTCCTATATGTCTATGCTTGTGGAATTTTAATGGTTCACAAGAAAACCAGGTTGTTTATAAATAGACACTACCAAATTGTAGCCTCATTGGCCTAAGCTAAGTGGTGTTGCACATTCCCTCCCTAAGCTATGTGCCCATCAAGAACACCTTTCTTTTAGCACAGGTAGACTTGGAAGAGTACCTTTGTTTCTTAGGTTTAGTGAATTAGATATTTGGTTTAGTTGTGTCTCAATTCTTTTAATAGCTTGATCATGTGCAACAATTTGAGGATTAGATTTTAATGTCGTGTCTACTTTTGCATTAAGCTTGTTAATTGTTTCTCAAAATTTTGATCATGAACAGTTTGGTTGTGATTTAAATTTAAAGAACTATTGTTCATTGCATTTTGTTCAATAAAAGGTTGTCCTACAGATTGAGGTGGTTGTTGGCCTGGGTTTTCCCACTAAAAATTAGGATGGTTCTTCCACCTAGGATTAAAAGTAGGATTGAAATTTGTGTTGTTACGTTGATTATAAAATACAGCATTAACATCTTCAAAGTCATTTAAAATAGGACAATCCTCTACAACATGACTTATGGCAAAGCAACTTGTACATTTAGGCATGGTAGGCTCAATCTTTTGTTTAAGTTGTACTTCATCAATTTTATGTATCAAGCTAGCCATCTTGGCTTCTAAGGCAACATTTGGTTCAACAATATGGACTCCCGTAGGGGTAGGAATTTGTTCCTGACTTACTTCAGCAACACTCTCCCATTGGGCAGTTCTTTTGGCTAAATCTTCTAAAAATTTCCAAACATTATCTATTCCTTGGTTTAGAAATCCATTTTGACTCAAAAATTCTAAGACTGTCTTTGTGTGATAATCAATTCCTTCATAAATAGTTTGGATTTGGGTCACTCTCTCTACTCCATGATGTGGGCATTGAGCTAAGAGATCACGAAACCTTGCAAAATATTTCCAGAAAGGTTCTCCTGGTTTCTATCTACAATTTTAAATTTCATTTTTCCTTTAAATTGTGACATGCATTGGATAGTATTTTCCTAGAAATTCAGAACAAAATTGATTCCAAGTAATAATAGAATTCGGTTGTAAACTGTATAACCATCTTTTTGCACTATCTTTTAAAGGAAAAAGCATATATCATAATTTAATTGCATCAACAGTCATGTTTAGTACTTTCATCATATTACAGACTTCATTAAATTCTTTTAAAAACCAATAAGCATCTTTTTTTCCAAATCCATGAAATTTTGGTAACTAGTTGATGTAATTGAAATTTAATTCAAATCTATCATTAGCACATTCAGGTAGTGTTATGTAGGAAGGTTCATCCATTAAATTAGGGTAAAACATACTACCTATTGTTTGTTCTATAGGTTGTTCTTGTTGTGGGGCAGCCATAATTGTTCTTCTTATAGGTGTTTAGACTAACCTATGAGATGAAACCCTAGACCAACCTAACATACAACATTTAAATATAAAAGAAGATTTTCTTGTGTACTATCATTAAATAAGCTTTAGCTGCCATTTCATGTTGTCATGCAACAATACAATAGAGATGTTCCACAAGAAATAAAAAACATTGCAAGTGTTCAACAGGGGAGCTTTTGAAACAATCCATGGCCAGGTTCGTGGGTAAACAAGTTTACCCTTGAACTAATACGTGGGTAGACAAAAAACACTGCACACAATGTTGCAAAGTATTTGCATAGGGAATTCATTCATGTAACCACATCGTAGAAGTAGGCAAGGTTAATTGATGAATAAGTTCAGTATTGCAACCTCCATCAAACAGTTGGATCTTGTAATAATAGAGATTATCCCATGTACAATAAATAAGAGTGTCTCCATTGATGAAATAGAAAGCTTTGATTTTTCCTTCATATGGCATGTCAGGTGCTCCCAAATCTTCCAGTTGCAATTCAATGTAGGCTCAATTCCATTCCCATTTTGCAATGTCCTATACCCTCCAAATTTCAAATTTTACATTAACATCCCACCATCAAATTAAACTCAGAGATTTAGGCTCTCCATTAGTTCCCCCAAATACAGTCAGCTCAACTAAATCATAGAATGAACTTGACAGTGCACCCATAAGGTATGGGATAGGTAGGAGCTTCATTGATTCATCTTCAATTTTGATGGCAATAATCATAATTTCATTAATATATGTAGGTGTACAACTTGTTATCAAGTAGATGATTCCATCAATAATCACATGGTTTCTATTGTTTGTTGGTTTTCCTCCAAAATAAACTCTTTTGACTGGTTGCCATTGATGTTTGTCAAAATGATAAACCAACAAATATTGCCAATCAGTCCACATTCGGGGTTCCTCCCAACAAAATAATTTATGCATTATCCTTTTATCAATACCCTTAAATGTTAAAACTGCACCTACATCAAGTAACACAAGCTTGTCTCTATTAGGGTTTGGGAGTAACAATTCCATATTTGTAGCAGAGTTCTTAATCCCAATATCAAATCTGTTAGAAAAGTATTCTCCATAATGCCTAAAAAAATTAATCCACCATTACATCCTAAAATATTTTCAATTCCTTCCAGTGATGTAGGTTGAATTCCTGCCTCAGAATCAATTCCATGATACATATATTTTCCTAGAAGTGCATCATACCAAATCACGCCACTAACTATATTTCTCATTTTGTATGTTTAGTGCGAATAAAAGTAATGCTCTGAAATAAATGCCCAGACACTCTTTCTCACACAACTTAATTTTCATATCTCTTTCGTAGGCAAATGACTTAAAACCTCACGCAAGACATCTATGGCGATCTCCATCGCTCACTAAAAATCATTAAACAAAAATAATGCATTTAATCAGAAATAAAACTCAACTCGATACATTTAATAATTAGGAAATAAATGCACAATATACGAGTATTAATATGATTAAAAATGACTGCACAATAAGCTCCTAAAAATTATATCTATTGTAGCTTACCCTCAGACTAAGTTCAAGGGTAATGGTGTTTACCCACGGTCTACCACGTGGGTAAACCTGAAACCCATTAATTAATTACGGATCTCTTCATCCGATCATCCAATTACCCAACTAATCTTATAAAAACCATTAATGCCCCTTCGTGCATTAACCCTCATTCCGCAACATACATTCACAGTACTCTCCTCCTCCCATGACAACCATGGCTTCCACTTCCACTACTCCTCCCCCTGCTCTAGCATCAAGCTACGAATGGATAAAGATGCTAAACTTGAAGAAGTTCAAGCTCAATGCGGAAATGTGGCATAACGAAGTCAAGCGAAAGCTCAAAGCCATAGTTAGGGAGGCTGGAACTAAAAATGGTTAGGGAAGACACTATCGAGTGTCTAAGATAGAGTAAGGAGGCTGGTATTGTAGTGCCAACCTTCCTTAAGGAGAAAATAACCTCTCATATTGAGAGAGAAGTAGGGCAGGAGCACAAGAATTGATTAGGAGAAGATGCATTTTCTGGTTTCATAGAGAGGTCTTCTAGTTAGCCACTACAGGGTCTATAAAAATTAGAACAAAGTCCTACATTACAAGACCGTGGAAAACAATAACACCAACAAAGTCCATATCAACTGAGGAGTGGATGAGGTTGCTATGGTGTGAGCAGTTTGAATTGACATCTTCAGGACGGCACAATGGCAGCCTCAAACGAGATAAGACCAAGGAGAATATACTGAAGGATTTGAAGTATCAATATCAACATTTCTACACAAAGGTGGAAAGAGAATTTGTCCACCTCCCCATAGAAGTATCACAGGCCATGAGCAATTATACTCAACAAGTATGGCAAGATGAGTGTGCCATTAGGCCTAAGAAGGTCTTAGATCAATAGATTGTTTTGGCTAAGGCCGAGTTATGGTTCATGAAGGCTGTCCACTCAATCATTCAAGATTTAAATAGCACCTCAATGGTTCGAGATGACATTTTTGCATGCCTCCCTAAAGACAGAGATGAAAGGGAGCAACATGAGTTTCTCTTGCAAACATATCTCTCTCTAGGAGAGAGTTTTGAGGTGGCTAAAATTACCTCACAATGTGCTCTATATGAATGGAGATAGCACATTGCAAAGAAGGCTGCCCTTGCTACTGAAATGGCTGAGGTTGAAGCCCTACAGAAGGCAGTAGAGGTAAAAGTTAAAGAAGAACCATGGGAGGCTGACTTTAGGCAATTTAGTGAGATGATGGCCAGCCCTTCAGAACCACATGGGGCTGAGAGAATAGTTGAGGAACCTCAACTACGTGAAGGTAGTGAAGAAGAATGGACAGAGATAGATACATAGGAAGAAGGGGAAGAAGAAGAAGAAGAAGAACAATAACAACAACAATCACAAGAACCACCACAGCAACAACAACAGGAACAACAAAAGGAGAAGCATATTCCAATAGTTGGATAGGAGGAGGAAGAAATAAAAAGCAATGATGATGAACTCACCCTAGGTGAGTACATTCATCAACATAGGAGGGCTTATCCTCCTCCCAAAGACAACAGTCCTTAGGGAAACTCCTTGAGTTGAAGAAATGGAAATTCAAGTGGAACTTTAGGTACAATTAGGGTTTTGGTTTGAACTTTTTTTTTTAATTTCCCCCTTTTAAGTGATTTAAAATATGCATGTCTCATTTGTGTTGATTTGTTAATTTTAGGAGGAAGGACCTATTGTTGGAGTAGTAGTTCCATTTTTGGACCCCCAAGATAGTGAAGGGGTGGATTAGACCATCCACGAAGCAATTCAATTTGCTTTTGGAGAGGGTCAGGTACTAATTAAAATTCATTCAGTTATATTTTTTTTAATTTAAGTTTTAGTGTATAAGTTTTTTTCTATATATTTTTTTTGGTTTTAACTTTTTTTTTTGTATATTGTAGCATGAGATAAATTCCTCAGAAGAAGAGGAAGAGAACAAGAGGGGATGACTACTATCAGTCCTCCAGCCGCAAGTCCAATTTAGGCAGAATTTGGTTTAGGGCAGATAGAGATTTTTGCCGAGCAACAAATAGGATTTGGTGGAGTAGAAGATAGAGCAATTTTCCATGGAAGATAACTTGGCACCTTAGATCCATAGTGAGCCATCCACTTCCCAATAGAGAGGATCAGCCTCTTTGTCAAATAAGATGGACACTGTGTTAGAACAATTAGCTTCTCTGAAGGAAGAGGTCACAGCATTGAAATCCAGACTTCTAGAGTAGTAATTTGTATTTTTCTCTTCTTGTTGTAACTTGTAATTAAACATTTGGAGAGACAACTCTCCTATGATGTATAAACTTTAATTTTTCAATGACATAATTTAGACTTTTAATTCTGTGTACTTCAATGTTTGTATGTATTTAAACTTTGTATGTCCTTAATTGTTGTGTGTTCTTAACTATTGTGTTCTGACTTTACACAAATGCTATGTTTTTTTAATCCCTTTCAAAAAAAAAATTCATTTCACAATTTGATGGTCAAATATCCATAACCACATTCAAATTAAACCATTTCAGAGAATTTAATTTTTATGAACACTTTTTGTTATAATTTTATATGTTCTGTGGGTTGCAGTCTTTTAAAATTTTCCATCATTAAGCAATCCACCAATTTGCATTTATCTTTAAAAATCATTCCTTAATCATTTGAATTATGAAATAACATTTTAATCTCACTCAGATGATTAATATTTTGTAATTTCAATAAACCCTATGCTTAAAATTACATTCCCTAGCAAACAGAACCATATTTGGTTCATAGGGAAATAACCCTCGCAATAGTCCGTGGGTAAACTAGATAACCCTCGAACTTATGCAAGGTTTATCCCCACAGTTCTTTACTTTTTATATATATATATATATATTTTTTACGTAGTTCGTGGGTAAACAGGATAACCCTCGAACTAACTCCGAGAGTAAACCAGATAACCCTCGAAGTAGGTTCTTTTATTATATTTTAACATTACAACATAGCTCGAGGGTAAACAGGATAACCCTCGAACTAACTCCGAAGGTAAACTAGATAACCCTCAAAGAGACTCCTTTTGTTTCATTTTTTAAATAAATCAACATAACTTGAGGGTAATTGAGATTTCCCTTGAACCAACCTAAGGGTAAACATGATAACCATTGAGGTGACTTAAAATAAAACACAGTAGCTAACAATTTGAATAATCATTTTATACCTTACAACTTAAATAAACTGTGTAAATTTAAATACTTCTCTTTTCTCTTCTATTATGTGTATTTTTTTTTCTTTTTTTCTTTTTATAGTTTCTGAATTATATATTATATATTTAATATATTATATATTATTTTATACATATATATATATATATTATAGTATTCTTTTACTCTCCTTCTAAATCAACAGACTCCACCTCTTTCCTTTCTGAAAATTTTACAAAATGTTTTAATTGTTGACCATTAACTTTAAAAATTGCATGACTATGAGAATCCTCCAAATCAATTGCTCCATATGGATAAACATGTTTAATAACAAATGGACCAGTCCATCTGGACTTCAATTTCCATGGAAAAGAGATAGTCTTGAATTATATAATAAAACTTCTTGTCCTTTTTCAAATATTCTGTGTAAAATTCTTTTATCATGCCATGCTTTCATCATTTTTTTAGCTATTTTTGAACTTTCATAGGCCATATTCCTTAATTCCTCTAACTCCACTAATTGTACTTGTCTATTACTACCTTCTATTTTTATACTTAAATTCAATTGCTTAAGTGCCCATAATGCTTTATGTTCTAATTCCACAAGTAAATGACTAGCCTTTCCATATACTAATTTATATGTTTTATAACTTGTTCTATATGCCCAAAGAGAATCATCTAGCTTATCTGACTAATCCCTCCTAGTGGTGTTTACTACTTTTTCTAAAATTCCTTTAATTTGTTTGTTAGCACTTACAACTTGTCCACTAGTTTGTAACTAGTAAGGGGTAGCTAACTTATGTAACACTCCATATCTTTTCAATAATTTCTCAAAGTTTTTGTTACAAAAATGAGTTCCCCTATCACTGTTAACTACTCTTGAAATACCAAATTGAGACATTATATTGGATTTTAAAAATCTCATTACTATTATAAAGTTATTGGTTTTAGTAGGAATTGTCTCAATCCATTTGGTTACATATTCTACTGCCAAGAGGATATAAACAAAACCATTTGAATTTGGAAAAGGTCCCATGAAATCTATACCCCAGGCATAAAAAACGTCTACTTCTTGGATAGGATTTAATGACATCATATTTCATTTTGTAATTCTACCTATGTTTTGGCATTGAACACATTTTTTACAATATTCATATGCATCTTTAAACAATGTTGGCCAATATAGGCCACTATGAAGCACCTTTAAAGTAGTCTTTTTAGCTCCAAAATGTCCTCCAATGAGTTGATCATGACAAAATGACAACACTAACTGAGTTTCTATTTCTAGGATACATCTCCTTACAATTTGATCAAGGCATTGCTTAAACAGGTAATGATCATCCCCAAAGAAGTATTTAACCCTCGAAAAGAATATTTTATTGTCTAAATTGAACCAGTCATGAGGTACTAAACCCATAGCCAAATAATTAACTATATTAGAATACCATGGGCTAGGATTTAGCATAAACAATTGCTCATCTAGAATTGTGTCATCTATTCACGGATTAGATAGAAATGAAGCATCTAACCTAGACATATGATTTGCCACAATGTTTTCACAACCTTTCGTGTCCTTAATTTCCAAGTCCAACTCTTGCAATAACAAAATCCATCTTATAAGCCTTGGTTTAACATCTATTTTAACTAATAAATACTTAAGTGCTGAATAATCAGTGTAAATGACAGTGTGATTGCCTATTATATAAGACCTAAATCTTTCTAAGGCAAATACAACTGCTAAAAATTCTTTTCCAGTTACACTGTAATTAATTTGTGTTTCGTTCAATGTCTTACTAGCATAATAAATTACTCTTGGTAGTTTGTCTAATTTCTGACCCAAGACTACACCTAAAGTATAGTCTGATGCATCACACATTAATTCAAAAGGTTGAGACCAATCGGGTGCATAAACTATAGGTGAAGTGGTTAGGGTTTCTTTTAGAAAATTAAAAGTGTTGATGCATTCCTCACTAAAATCAAATTGTGCATCTTTAATTAACAATTGAGTTAAAGGTCAAGCAATTTTACTAAAGTTTTTAATAAATCTTGTACAAAGACTAGCATGTCCTAAAAATGCTGTGATATCTTTAACTATTCTGAGAATCGGTAAATTAGATATTAATTCCACTTTTGCTTTGTCAATTTTTATACCTTCAACAGAAATAATGTCCTAAAACTATTCCTTGTTTAACCATAAAATGGCATTTTTCCCAATTCAAAACTAACTTTTTCTGTTCTCATCTCTCTAGCACTTTTTGTAAATTACTTAAACATTTTTCAAATGAGTTTCCATAAATAGAAAAATCATCCATAAACACTTCTAAAAATTCATCTACAAAATTTGTGAAGATCCTTGTCATACATCTTTGAAATGTAGTAGGTGCATTGCATAGCTTGAAAGGCATACGACTAAAGGAAAATGTTCCAAAATGACATGTAAAAGTTGTTTTCTCTTGATCCTCATGTGAAAAAGGATTTAGTTATAACCTGAATAGCCATCTAGGAAACAATAATACTCATACCCTGCCAATTTTTCTAACATTTGATCTATAAAAGGTAGTGGAAAGTGATCCTTCCTAGTTGCTGCATTCAGTATTCTGTACTTGATACAAACCCTCCAACCAATTTGAACTCTAGTTGAAACTAATTCCTTGTTGTCATTTTCTACAACTGTTATTCTAGATTTTTTTAGTACTACCTACACTAGACTTACCCAAGAACTATCAGATATTGGATAATTTATATCATTGTCTAACCATTTCAAAATTTCCTTTTTAACAACCACATTAATATTTGGATTTAATCTTCTCTGTGGTTGCCTAATAGGTTGAATTTCAGATTCCAAATTAATCCTATGTTGGCAAATAATTGAACTTATACCTTTTATGTCTGACATTTACCATCCTACTGCTCCTTTATGCTTTCTTAACACTTTTAAAAGATTTTCTGTTTGTATTGCTGTTAAATCAAAAGCAATAATAACTAGTAGATTCTCATTTTTCTCCAAAAATGCATATTTTAGATTTTCTGGAAGTGGTTTTAGTTCAAGAACAAGATATTTTGAAATTAAAAATTTGTTATCATTTTCGAATTTTTCTTTGTTTATATCCATAACTTTAGTTTGCTCAAATATTTCCTCTTTCAACATTTCTTCAATTGGTATTACACATCTTTCAACATGATCTAATTCCTCTACATTTAAATCCTCATCTATTTTAAAAGTTTCAATTAGATTAACTTTAAATTTTTTCAATTGAAGCTCTTTAAACATTTTATTGATTGTACTGAAAATATTCAGTTCTAATTTTTGATCAACCCAAGCTAATTCCATCCAACGATTCCTACAACTTATGCAAGCATCGACTATAGCTAAAAATGGCCTTCCTAAAATAACTATAGCTTGATCTTGAGTTATACTTGAAGCTTTTGTTTCCATTATAGTAAAATCAACAAGGTACACAAACTCCATAACCCTTACCAAAATATTTTCTACTTTTCCTAAAGGTATTCTTATGGATTTATCTGCTAGCTGAATCACTGTTCTAGTAGGTTTGATATTATCCAATTTTAACTTCTCATAAACAGAACTAGGGATGACATTAATTCTAGGTCCTAAGTCTATTAACACTGTATTAAAATAACAAGCTCCTATATAGCAAGAAATAACAGGAGTTCCTGGATCAATTAATTTTTCTAGTACAGGATTAATTAACATGGAGCTTACCTCTTTAGTTAAAAATGCCTTTCTTAATATTTTCTTCCTTCTATTCTTGGTACAAAGAGTTTTAAGATATTTGGCATAAGACGGAACTTGTCTAATAATTTCCAATAATGGTATATTGTCTTTAACTTGCTCAAATATTTTACTGATTTGTTCCAATTCTTGATCCTTAACATTTCTCATTTTGTGTGGAAATGGAAAGTGATTTTCATTTATTAACTTATCTTCATTTTTAACATCGTTCTTAATAACCTTGCTCTCAATTTCTTTACTGTTTTCAGATTCTTTAATATTTTCAATTTCTGTATTATCCTCTAACTCAGCATCAACTTTGTTTTTTACATTAGATTTTTCATTATTTTCCTCTTTCTTTGTAAAATTGTCGTTAATTCGTTCTTCTTTATCATCCTTTTTAGGACCTTCTTAAGTTACACCAGATCTTAACATAATACTTACATCCTTTAATTCTTCTTTTGACACATTATTAGCCAAAGGAGCACTAAAATCTCTTGATCTAAGGGTAGCTAACACTTCAGGTGACTCTTCGATATTTTTGGAAATAGAGTCATTCACGACCTCAGGTGGTCCTACTGAACAATCCCTTACCAAATAGTCAAGTAATCCATACCCTTTCCAGATTTGATCTTTTTCCTTAAAATTTTCAACTTCTAGAACTCTATAGAACTAATTTGATGTGAGTGTTGCACAAGTGTCTATAGGTTCCTTCTGAAAATCTTCATCTTGTTCAGATAAATTACAATTAGAATTCCTTATAAATAGATCAATGGATCTTTGAATTTCATCTAACTTCTCCATATGATTAAATGAAGTTGAATTATTGTATTCATCTTCCTCACTCATCTTTAATGGTTGCACATTCTCCTTTGTAAATAAAATATTTTCTAATGAATTTACCTCTTGATAATTTTGATTTGCATTTGAATTTTCCCAATTAAAATCATCATTATTTTCGTACTCATTAAATATTCTATTGTCTTCAGTTTGTTGCATCGATTCATTAACTCTATTTAGCAGTTTTTCAAATTCCTATGATATTCTTTGATTAATATAATTTTGATTGATTCCAGCATTAATTGGTAAAATAAGATTTGTAAAACCTATATTAATTCCTTGAACAATCTGATCCTCTTGTAAGATTGACTAGTTTAAATAATTATCATTTTGTAATTCATTCAATCTGTTACTCTCTTCAATATTTTGCATTAATTCATCTATTTTATCCGTTAATCGTTGGATATGTAATGATATATTTGATTGATAATTTTGATTTTCATCCACATGATTACACTTTGAATAATAATTCTACATTCCTGAATTGTCATTACATTCCCATAAATTAGAATTGTCATTCTAGTTATAATTACTTTGAGAATTAACATTAAGTCCTTCTAAACCATGCTATGAAGAGTAATCATTAAACTCCATAGGTGAATAATCTCCTCTAACATAATTAGAATAATTATAATCCTCATAACTACTTCTTGGAACAACCCTACAATCACCTGAATATGGGTTATACAAGTCCATTATGAAATTTAGAATTTAAAAACAAAACTCTACTCTAGAATAGCAGTAAGACTGTAAAATAGAATTTAATGACAACTGGGAGTGTAAGTCCATCCTCGTTAAGGCATCTTCTAGTTAGGTGACCGGAAGTATAAGTCCGACCCCCATTTTTAAGGCGGCTTCCGGTTGTTCAACAAGAAGCTACCTTAAAAATAGGGGTCAGACTTATACTTCCGGTCGCCTATCCAGAAGATGCCTTAAACTTACCGACTGGCTGGGTGGTTGAGATGTTGGAGCGGATGGAGGCTTGAGAGGCAGACCGGGAGAATCGGAGGGCCGAGCGTCAGAAGGTCGGGTGCCGGAGGGATAGTGACGTGGACTATCCTTACGTACCCTACGCTTCTTCCTTATCTTTGTGCTATGTAGCGTTTTAGCCAGATCATAGGTAGTGGTGTCTGACACTCTGAGTTGGGTATTGTGCGGCTGCAACTCCTTCGCTCCACAGTTGTTTGCTCTGTCTGGGTCGCTATGTTTTAGGAGCGGCTACCGGCTGATTTTC
Source organism: Amphibolis antarctica (assembly GCA_024699675.1). Classification (NCBI taxonomy): domain Eukaryota; kingdom Viridiplantae; phylum Streptophyta; class Magnoliopsida; order Alismatales; family Cymodoceaceae; genus Amphibolis; species Amphibolis antarctica. The sequence continues at coordinate 26,558 of JAMKPZ010000728.1, forward strand.
CCAGCAACTGTCCATTTCTCCGTGTGACGTCTCATCTGGCGCGGGTTGTGGTACTAGTGCCCAGCTATCTGAGCTGGGTGGTGGGCTTGGGCAAGCCTCCATCGTTCCTGCACGGAACGGTTAGTGTTCTGGCATGGGATGCGTCGAGGTGCTGACCATCCCTGGGTAGTCGTGACTAGTTGGCAGCGGCCGGCTGATTTACCCGGTAGCCCACTATTTTTCCACGTGACATCTCGTCTCATGCAGGTGGTGGTCCAGATGTCCAACTGTCTGAGTTGGGTGGTGTGCGTGGGTAAGCCTCCCTCGTTCCTATGCGGAACGGTTACTGTTTTGGCGTGGGATACGTCGAGGTGCTGACCATCCCTGGGTAGCCTTGACTGGTGGGCAGTGGCCAGCTGATTTACCCGACAGCCCACTATTTTTCCACATGACATCTTGTCTCATGCGGGTTGTGGTCCAGGTGTCCAGCTATCAGAGCTGGGCGGCGTGCGTGGGTAAGCCTCCCTCATTCCTGTAAGGAAAGTTTAGTGTTCTGGCGTGGGATGCATCGTGGTGCTGACCATCGCTGGGTAGTCGTGACTGGTGGGCGGCGGCCGGCTGATTTACCCGACAACCCACTCTTTTTTTGCTTGACATCTCGTCAGGTGCGGGTTGTGGTCCATTTCGTGGCCGGGTCTCTTAAGCGGCAGCCGGCTGAACTATCCAACTAGCTTGTTTACTTGCACACTTGTTGCTACGTTAGTCTCCAAAGGTGGGAAGGGAGTGTTGTTCCCTCCCCTTATCCGTGAATACATGTGGTGAGGTGTGTGAAGAGGTTGAGACATTCTCTGGTGACTCTCTTTCCTGTGTTTCGGCTTATTGATTCTGTAGAGGGTTTTTCAGGCGGTTACCTACGATGGAGACCTGGCCACGCAACGGACCACAACTCGCACTAGATGAGACAAGCATGTCACGTACCCGACCATGGTTCATCACGGCCACTGCCTTCAGACAGGCCGGCCACTGATGTCTCAGACTGACGCCCTACCAGTTGACCGAGAGACCAACTCCCTAGGGCCATGAAAGACAAACTCAACCAAGGATGATAGCGGCCGCTGCCTACAAGCCAACCGGCCACCGGCCTCCCATATCGACTCCCTGCGGTGCTGAACAACCAACTTCTTATGGGGGTTTTAACTGGCCACCGGCACTATCCAATTGGCCGCTAGCACTTCTAATTGGAAAGCTGCCCAGCTCTTCCAAAAGACCTGCATCTCAGGGTAGAACTAGGGGCAATCTGCCCATCTGCCCCATTTTCGTGCACTCAGCAATCACCTTCAAACCAACAAGCCAGCTTCCCACAGTCATGAAAGATCAACTTGACCAGGGATGATTGCGGCTACTGCGTTCAAACCAACCGGCCTAGTGCGGTCGGGGCTCGAGAAAAATGTCGTTAAACCATACGTAAAATAGCGAGGGAGGAAGGGCTTACCTGCAGGGAGTCGTCGGTGGTGATCGAAAGTCCTTGCTCCAGTGCGGTGGGAGGGCGTCGAGGCTCCGGGCGTCTCCTCTCCTTCCAAACCTCCAGTTGGTGTCTTCTCCAAGGGGTGAAAAGCCTACCATTATGGGAGGGGGGAGCCCTCTTTTATAAGGGGTTACCTTCCTTCTTTGGGGGGGGACCCGAAGATGGAAGGCGGCGCATGTCTTGGTTCAATCACGCGGTCCGCATGATTGATTGATTGCGAGATTTAAGTGATTAAATCTCATCGTATCTCTTTAATTGATTTGCCTTACCTTTCTAGGTAGTTAACCGGCAATCGCTACGTTACAGGCGGATGTCGGTTAGTTCTACCCGACTACCTCACGAAAGGGGAGTATGTTAGCTTAGTTGGGGGTTTTGGGGAGCCAGCTTCCGAATTTATCTACCGATTTGCCGACGGCAGGCTGGCTGGTCCCCCGATCCTTCTAACTAAGAAGGGGTTTTTGGGGAGCCGGTTGCGGGGTTTTTGTACCGGTTTGCTGGTGGCAGGCTGGCTGATTCCCCGACCATTCTGCTCAAATGTGGGTTTTTGGGGAGCCAGCTGCCGAGTCTTTGTACCAGTTTTCCTACGGCTGGCCGGCTGGTTCCTCGAACTATCTGCGCAAATGTGGGTTTTAGGGCAGTCGGCTCTCAGGTTTTTGTACCGGTTTGCCGGTGGCGGGCCGGCTGGTTCCTTGAACTATCTGCGCAAATATTGCATTTGGGGAGCCAGCTGCCGAATTTTTGTACTAACATGCCAGTGGCTGGCCGGCTGCCCCCCCCCTAAGTTCGTTTAAGCATGGGGTCAACACCGCCACCGGCAAGGGTGCATGCCAGTGGCGTCATCCTAGAAACCTTTCTAGGGCATCGGGAGGGTAAACTTATGCCTCCCGGGAAAATGGGAACCGTTGGGTTGTACGTGTTCATACACCCGAATGGCCGCCGCTGGCATGGATGCATGCCGGTGGCATCGTCCTGGAAAACTTTCTGAGGCATTGGGAGGGTAGACTTATGCCTCCCAGGAAAATGGGAACCGCCGGGTTGTACGTGTTTGTATACCCGAATGGCCTCCGCCAGCAATGATGCGTGCCGGTGGCATTATCCTAGAAACATTTCCGAGGCATCGGGAGGGTAGAGTTACGCCTCCTATGAAAGTGTGAAATGCCGAGTTGTACGTGTTCGTATACCCGAACAGCCACCACCGGGAAAGATGCATGCCGGTGGCGTCATCCCGAAAAAATTTCCGGCGCATCGGGAGTGTAGACTTACACGTCCTGGGAAAACGGCAACTGCCGAGTTGTATGTGTTTGTACGCCTAAACGGCTGCCGTTGGCAAGGATGCATGCCGGTGGCGTCATCCCAGAAACCTTTCTGAGACATCGGGAGGGTAGACTTACGCCTCCCGAGAGAACGGGAACCACTGGGTTGCACAAGTTCGTAAACCCGAATGGCCACCACCGGCAAGGATGCATGCTGATGGCGTCATCCCGGAAACCTTTCCGGGGCATCGGGAGGGTAGACTTACCACTCCCAGGAAAACGGGAACCACCGGGTTGTACGTGTTCGTACACCTGAACGGCAGCTGCTGAACAAGATGCATGCCGGTGGCGTCATCTAGTTAAGCGACCGGAAGTATAAGTTCGACCCCCATTTTTAAGGTGGCTTCCGATTGAACAACCAAGAGTGTAAGTCCATCCCATCAAGGCATCTTCTAGTTAGGCGACCGGAAGTGTAGGTCTGACCCCCATTTTTAAGGTGGCTTCCAATTGAACAACCGGGAGTGTAAGTCCATTCTCATTAAGGCATCTTCTGGTTAGGCGACTGGAACTATAAGTTCGACCCCCATTTTTAAGGCGGCTTCCGGTTGAACAACCGGGAGTGTAAGTCCATCCTCGTCAAGGCATCTTCTGGTTAGCCGACCGGAAGTATAAGTTCGACCCCTATTTTTAAGGTGGCTTCCGGTTGAACAATCGAGAGTGTAAGTCCATCCCCGATTAAGGCATCTTCTGGCCAGGCGACCAGAAGTATAAGTCTAACCCTTCATTTTCATGGCATCTCTCGGTTAGGTGATCGAGAGTGTAATCCCAACTCTATTTTATGACCAGTGATAGAAGATTCACAAAGTGTGGAATCTCACATGGCTTACCACTCACGCATGGGGGGTCGTTCAACCCTACGACGTCGGTTGCCTTCCACCAAGGTCATACAACCTCGCCTAGGGAGGGGCATTTTGTTGACCCCCATGCTTGAACAGAAGGGTTGGGGGACCAACCGGCTTGCCGCTGGTGAACCGGTAGAAAAACTCGGCAACCGAGTCCCCCAAATCCCACACTTGAACCAAAGAGTCGAGGGACTAGCCGGCCTACTACCGGCAAACCGGTAGAAAAGCCTGGCAGTCGGCTCCCCCAAAACCCACACTTGAATCGAAGGGTCAAGGGACCAGCCAGCCTGCCACCGGCAAACCAGTAGAAAAACCCGGCAGCCGGCTCCCCAAAACCCACACTTGAACTGACATAATCGCCATTGTGTGGTAGCCGGATAGAACCAGTCGGTATCCGCCTGCCACGTAGCGGCAGCCAGTTAACTACCCAGAAAGGTAAGCTGAATCAATTAGAAAGATACGACGAGATTTAATCACTTAAATCTCGCAATCAATCAATCACGCGGACCGCGTGATTGAACCGAGATATACGTCGGGTTCCATCTTTGGATTCCCCCAAAGATGGAAGGTAACCCGTTATAAAAAGGGGGCCTCCCCCTCCCATGAATGAAGGCTTCCACCCTCTTGAAAAATGCTCATTCGGACACGGGAGACGCTCCTCAGGCACGCTTTCACCCCTTGGAGAAGACGCCGACTGTAGGTTTTGAAGGAGGAGAGACGCTCGGAGCCTCGACGCATTCTCGCCGTACCCGAGCGAGGACTTTCGATCACTGCCGATGACTCCCTACAGGTAAGCCCTTCCTTCCTCGCCGTTTTACGGGTGATTTAACGACATTTTTCTCGAGCCCCAACCATGCTAGGGCTTTCCCATGCCAGGGAAAGATTGGAGGACGTGCCCAGGTATCATTCCCTCGGAGACACGTCTAAAGGTATCGGCAGCCTCCCTACTGGTTGGGTGAAACCACCCGGCACGATCGAGTTCGTTCGATCGTGACCCTTCCATCGAGTCCTTTTACATGGAAACTCGTAGTTTCCCAACGGGTTTTACATGTTTTATCTGATTTCTGCATATTTTTCATAGGAGGCGTAAGTCTTCCTTCCCGATCACTCGGAAAGGTTGCTAGGATAACGCCACCGGCATGGATCCTTGCCAGCAGCGGCTGTTCAGGTGTACAAACAAGTACAACCCAGCGGTTCCTATTTTTCCCGGGAGGTGTAAGTCTACCCTCCCGATGCCTCAGAAAGGTTTCTGGGATGATGCCACCGGCATGCATCCCTATCGGCGGTGGCCATTCAGGTGTACGAACAAGTACAACCCAGCGGTTCCCATTTTTCCTGGGAGGTGTAAGACTACCCTCCCGATGGCTCAGAATTATTTTCGAGATGACGCCACCGGCATGCATCCTTGCCAGTGGCAGTTGTTCGGGTGTACGAACAAGTACAACCCAGCGGTTCCTATTTTTCACGAGAGGTGTAAGTCTACCCTCTTGATGCCCCAGAAAGGTTTCCCAGATGACGCCACCGGTATGCATCCTTGCCGGCTGCGACCGTTCTGGTGTATGAACAAGTACAACCCGATGGTTCCCATTTTTCCCGGGAGGTGTAAGTCTACCCTCCCGTTGCCTCGGAAAGGTTTCTGGGATGATGCCACCAGCATGCATCCCTACCGGCGGCGGCCGTTCATGTGTACGAACAAGTACAACCCGGTGGTTCCCGCTTTTCCTGGGAGGTGTAAGACTACCCTCCCGATGCCTTGGAATGGTTTTTGGGATGACGCCACTGGCATGCATCCTTGTTGGTGGCAGCCATTCGGGTGTATGAACAAGTACAACCCGACGGTTCTTGTTTTTCCCGAGAGGTGTAAGTCTACCCTCCTGATGCCCCAGAAAGGTTTCCGGGATGACGCCACCGGTATGCATCCTTGCCGACTGCGGCCATTCTGATGTACGAACAAGTACAACCCGACGGTTCCCATTTTTCCCGGGAGGTGTAAGTCTACCCTCTCGATGCCTTGGAAAGGTTTCTGGGATGATGCCATCGGCATGCATCCTTGCCGGTGGTAGCCATTCGGGTCTACGAACAAGTACAATCCAGTGGTTCCTATTTTTCCTGGGAGGTGTAAGTCTACCCTCCCGATGCCCTGGAAAGGTTTCCGGGATGATGCCACCGGCATGCATCCTTGCCGGCGGTGGCCATTCGGGTGTACGAACAAGTACGAACCGGCGGTTCCCATTTTCCCGGGAGGTGTAAGTCTACCCTCCCCATGTCCCAGAAAGGTTTCCGGGATGACGCCACCGACATGTATCCTTGCTGGCGGTGACCGTTCGGGTGTACAAACAAGTACAACCCAGCCGTTCTTGTTTCCCAGGGAGGTGTAAGTCTACCCTCCCGATGCCTTGGAAAGGTTTCTGAGATGATGCCACCAGCACGCATCCTTGCTTGCGGCGGCCGTTCGGGTCTACGAACAAGTACAACCCGGCAGTTCCCATTTTCCCGGGAGGTGTAAGTCTACCCTCCCGATGCCCCAGAAAGGTTTCCAGGATGACACCACCAGCATGTATCCTTGCCGGCGGTGGCTGTTCGGGCGTACAAGCATGTATGACCCGACGGTTCGCAATCCCCAGGAGGTATAAGACTATCCTCCCGATGCCCTAGAAAGGCTTCCGGGACGACGCTGCTGGCATGTATCTTTGCCGACGTCAACCGTCTAGGTATACGAGTATCTACAACTGGGCGGTTCCCGGTCACTGGAGAATTTTTCGATCCCCTGGAAAGACTTCCAGGATGAGGCCATGCGTGGCCGGACTGACTGTTGTGGTTTTCCCATTTTTCGAGCCGAAGAGAGGCCGGGATTGCCCGAGCTGTCTGGGGGTGCCTAACACCTTCCCCAACAGTACCCTGAGCCCCATATCCAGTTTTCTCACGTTTCATATATCGTTACACAATCTTACGTCATTCCCAAGGTTTTATCGTTTCAATGGTGGAAGGACACTTCCCCATCCGGTTTTCCCTGTTTTCTACCTAAAAATAAGGTGGCGACCTCGTTCAACAAGCCACCCACCCCTCGTGGTGATGTGCTCACACAATCACCTTTCGATTCTCTGTACCTCGGTCCATCCGCCAGTGGGGCTGGCGGAAACCCATGGGCTTCCAGGTGATAGCCGGAAGAAAGAGAGGGTACAATATATATATAATATATAATATATAAATACAAAACACAAACAAAAAAAAAGATAAAAAAAAAATACACATAACAAAAGAGAAAAGAAAAACATTTAAATGTACATAGTTTATTTAATTAAGTGTTAAGGTTTCGAAGAAAAAAAAAAAATTATTCGAACTATTAGCTATTGTGTTTTATTTCGAGTCTCTTCGAGGGTTATCTATTTACCCTTGGAGTTGGTTCAAGGGTTATCCTCTTTACCCTCAAACTATGTAGATTTATAAAACTAAAACAAAAGGAGTCTTTTCAAGGGTTACCTTGTTTACTCTCAAAGTTAGTTCGAAGGTTATCCTGTTTACCCTTGAGTTGTGTCGTAATGTTAAAATATAATAGAAGTAGCTACTTTGAGGGTTACCCTATTTACCCTCAAAGTTAGTTCAAGGGTTATTCTATTTACCCTCGAGCTACATCCTAAAAAAAAAAAAAAAAAAAATAGAAGTAATGCACTATGGGGATAAACCTCGCATAAGTCCAAGGGTTATCTAGTTTACCCACACACTATCGCATGGGTTACCACCCTGTGAACTAAATATGATTCTGTTTGCTAGGAAATGTAATTTTTAAGCATAGGGTTTACTGAAATTAAACAATGTTAATCATCTGAGTGAGATTAAAAGGTTATTTCATAAGTCGAATGATTAAGAAATGATTTTTAAAGATAAATACAATTTGGTGAATTACATAATGATGGAAAATTTGAAAAGAATGCAACCCTTAGAATATGCACAATTGTAACAAAGTGTGTTCATAAAACTTAATTTCATTGAAATGGTTTAAGTTGAACGAGTTTTATGGATTGTGAAATGAAAATTTTTTAAAAGGGTTTAAAAAACCATAGCATTTGTTCGAATTCAGAACACACAACAGTTAAGAGCACACAAAGTGAAAATATATACAAAAACTGAAGTACACAAAAGTAAATTTCTTAAAACACATATCATTGAATATTAAAGTGCTACATCACAGGAGAGTTGTCTCTCCAAATGTTTTAAATGCATGACAAGAAGAAAAATTACAAGTTACTGCTCTGGAAGTCTTGATTTCAGGGCTGTGACTTCTTCTTTCAGAGCAACTAGTTGTTTCAGTACAGTGTCCATCTTGTCTAACATAGAGGCTAATCCTCTCTGCTAAGAAGTGGATGGCTCACTGTGAATCTAGGATGCCAAGTTATCCTCCATTGAAAACTACTTCAAGTATTTGGTAGTTAACACTCTGGACTTTAATTTCTTAACTGACCAAGTTGATAAATTAGAGGAACTTGACACCAACTGGTAGATAAGATCACCATAAAACAATTTCTTCTTGATGCTAGTGATCTTTGAGATGAATACCTTATACCAATTCACCTGAATCCAATTTAAAACTACATAGGTTGCAATTTTTACAAAGATTGATAATTCTACATCATGTCCAAATCTTTGGTAAATGGTTCTGATTAATATTAATGCAACCATATGAGCCTTTCTAGTCATATATTTTAGCCTATTAAATAGATTTATCTGAGGATTTATGGCCATGGAATTTTTCATATCTTGTTCTGACCATTCTGCCATGGTAGAGGATTCTAGAATCTCTACACCCTCATTCTTTAATCCTAGGCTCTCAAATATAAATTCAAGTGTCATATAAATTTGTACTTCTATTACATTAGTTACATATACCCCATTCTCTTCATGCAAATTTGAATAGAAAGCCGATACTAAGTTTTCAGCTTTAAAATTATTACCTGACCTTGGAATGACCTTCAGCAGTCCTTGAAATTCCAACAAATCCTTGATTTCATCCATGAAATCATAGTCCACTAGCCCACTGAATAGGATATCAAAATCTCTGATATTCTAAAATTTATCCCGAGCCTCAGCATTTCTAAAAATGACTAGATTTGTGCCTGTATGCTGGGTTGGCTCTGTAAATGTTGAGGAGGATAGAGCTGAAGCTTTTGCAGTTGTTGTACTTGGTTCAGTGGGTGGGGAGTAAAACACTAAAGCCCTATCTTCCACTCCACCAAATTATGTTGGCTACCCAGCAGAAACTTCTGTCTACCCTAAATTAGATTCAATTGGACTTGAGCTTGGAGGACTGATAGTAGTCCCTCCCTCTTGCTCTTCTTCTTCAAAGGAGCTAATCTCCTCTATAGGGTCATGCTACAATATTCAAAAACATATAAAAAAAGGAGAAAGTTAAAACTGATTAAAAAGAGAAAACTTAAACTTAAAAAAAAAAAAAGGAACTAAAAGAAATGAATTTTTAATAGTACCTGACCCTCTTCTAAAGCAAATTGTATTGGTTCACGAATGGTCTAATCCACCCCTTCACTGTCTTGGAGGTACAAAAATGGAACAATTGTTCCAACATTAGGTCCTTCCTCTTGAAATTAACAATTCAACACAAATGAGACATGAACATTTTAATTACTAAAAAGGGGAAATTAAAAGTCAAACTAAAACCCTAAGTGTACCTGAAATTCCAATTGAACCTCAACTTCTTCAGCAAGAGGAGTTTCCTTAGGGATTGTTGTATCTACGGAAGGAGGAAGTGCCTTCCTATGTTGATGAATATACTCAACTAGGGTGAGCTCATCATCACTACTTTCTGATTTTCCCTCCTCTTGTTTGACTGTTGGAATATGCTCCTCCTACTAATCTTGTTTCTCCTCTTGTTGTGGTTGTTAGTGGTGTTGCTGTGGTTCTTCTTCTTCCTCTACCTCTGTTTCTTCTTCTTCTAAATTTTCTTCTTCTTCTTCTTCACAACCCTCTTGAGGTTAATGTTCCTCAATTATTCTCTCAACCCCATGTGGTTCTGAAGGGCCGGCCATACTTTCACTAAATTGTCTAAAATTAGAGTCCCACGGTTCTTCCTTGATTTTTACCTCTGCTGCTTTCTGAAGGGCTTCAACTTTAGCCATTTCAACAGAAAAAGTAGCTTTCTCAGCTATGCACTATCTCCATTCATACATAGCACATTGGGATGCAATTCCAACAACTTCAAAACTCTCTCCCAGAGAGAGATAAGTCTGCATAAAAAATTCATACTGCTCCTGTTTAGACTCAAAAATGTGCATTTTATTGATATTAATTCATGTGTTTTAATGAGTTTTATTTGCTTACAATGTTAACTATGCTTTTGAGCAGTATGCACGATTATTCACTTTAATGACGCATGAATTACGTTTTGAGTCGTTAATTATGTTTATGTTTATTACCTATTGAGAAAGGAATGAATAATTGACATTTGACTATTTAGGTTTGTTGACCCCATGGTTAAAGGGGGATAGAGCCGACTTGCCGCTGGCAAGCCGCTTCAAGGAAGCGGCACCCGGACCCCTAAAAACCCACATTTGGTGAAAAGTTGGGGGGATGGAGCCGGCTTGCCGCCGGCAAGCCGCTTCAAGGAAGCGGCACCCGGACCCCTAAAAGCCCACATTTAGTAAAAAGTTGGGGGGATGGAGTCGGCTTGCCGCCGGCAAGCCGCTTCAAGGAAGCAGCACCGAGACCCCTAAAAACCCACATTTGGTGAAAAGTTGGGGGGATGGAGCCGGCTCGCCGCCGGCAAGCCGCTTCAAGGAAGTGGCACCCAGACCCCTAAAAACCCACATTTGGTGAAAAGTTGGGGGGATGGAGTTGGCTTGCCATCGGCAAGCCGCTTCAAGGAAGCGGCACCCGGACTCCTAAAAACCCACATTTAGTAAAAATTTCGGGGGACGGAGCCGGCTTGCCGCTGGCGAGCCGCTTCAAGGAAGCGTCACTCGGACCCCTAAAAACCCACATTTGGTGAAAAGTTGGGGGGATGGAGCCGGCTTGCCGCCGGCAAGCCGCTTCAAGGAAGCGGCACCCGGACCCCAAAAACCCACATTTGGTGAAAATGATGGGGGGACCAGCCAGCTTCCGCTTATCGCATAGCA
>JAMKPZ010000731.1:0-86809 GCA_024699675.1 Amphibolis antarctica
AAATAATTTGATTTTAATTATGTAGTGTTTAATAAAAATAATTCAGGGTGGATTTTTTTTAACTTAAATATTAGGGTGGATTTTTTTTAAAATAATTTGATTTTAATTATGTAGTGTTTAATTAAAATAATTTAGGGTGGATTTTTTTTCACTTAAATATTAGGGTGAATTTTTTTTTAAATAATTCGATTTTATTTAAAAAATATTTTGATTAAATATTTAAAAAAACTCCCTTTTCAATCAATTAAATAAAACGACGGTCTTTTAAAATTGACTACTTTTACGCAGGTGTCATCGACGGGAGTTTTTTTTTGATGCAGAAGTTTTTTTTTCGGACACACTCTCTCTTCATCAAACACCCGTTTAACTTTGATCTAACGGGTGCCTAAAGAATCATTTTACCCATAATAAAATTAGGTAAGATAAGTTTTACGTTTTTCAAAAAATTACATAATTTAGGTTATAAGTATTTTAATATAAAATTTAAAATTATTTAATAAATATTACAATAAACCACTCTAATGTATAATAAAAAATAAAAATACATAATAAGAAACATATAAACCTTAGACCTTATACAACAACTAGCTGGGTAAAGAGGGGACGAGTGCAAAGTTTAGTATTTTTTTTAGAAAATTCGACGTTTTTTATTATGAATAATTCAAATAAGGTTAAGGTCTCCCGGGATCCTCACCTTCGTCGATCTTTTTCTAAATTTATAAATAGATTTTATAATTAAAGTCAAGTATTAATTGCTTAATTAATATTTTTAAGATATTTTTGTGATAAATTTTCTTTACTATCAAGATAAAGTTTTGAGGTTCGTTTAAAAAAATAATTTAACTTACACCAAGGATAATTCTTTATTTATTAATTGTTAACTTTATTTAGTTTCTGTTACAGATCGCCCACCGTTAAGTAGACAAAATCACAAATGAACATGTACTTTGAGATAATCTTACATTGATTAAAAAAGAAATAAAACTCAATCTTAAACCTTAAAACCTAACTTTTAACTCAAGACCTTTTTTCAGTGTGACAAGGTTGCGTTAAAAAAAAGTAGCTGTAAACTTACAAAAGACTTAAAAGTTGAGATTTTTTGTATTAAGACATTCTTTGATACGACGTTTTGAACTTTTAGAAATATTAAAAAATAAATAAATAAATTTATTATTTTATATTTTTTAAAAATACAAATTTCTTCATGATTAAACATTTTTCGGCCCTTGACGCTGGGACCAGTGGTACCACCACAACTCTCTCGGGTGGTTTCGTTAATGTCAAAGATGCCGGTCAATGTTAAAAATTTCGGGAATTAATTAAAATTAAAGTTAAAATTAATTTTACGAATAAAATTACAATTACTTAATATTTAACGTGTTAAAAAAATTATCTATTAAAATCTGTATAATGATAATAATTTTAAGAGTACTTAGACTTTAATTATCAACCTTAATTAAACGAGACCTTAATCTGCCATCTTACCTCGTATTTAATTACTTATTCAATTAAATTATCGTAACAATCTTAATATATGAAATTTTATTACTTTATTTATTTTATATTTTTAACTTTATTTATAAAATTACTTTAATTTTAACTTTATTTAACTCACAAAATTAACTAAAACTTTCCCAAACGAGATCCATCAATGCTTACATTTTGCAACATCAACAACCCTCGGACATTGTTTACAAATAATTTTTTCTTAATTTCTAAAATTATTTTTAACATCATTATTATTATATAAATTTTAATATATAAATTTTTATCATTTTATTTATTATATAATTCTAATTTTATTTAAAAAATTAATTTTAACTTTAACTTCATCCAACTTAAAAATACTGTACAACCTTTAACAGTTTAGCCATCTGGAAACGTGAAATCTACCGTTCAAAAAAGAACGCGAAAAAGCGAAAAGAAAAAGGTCGTCCGTCGTCATCAACCAAATCGCGGGAAGTAGAAGAGGAAGCGTACTCGTAAACCACATCGACGACGAGAAGAAAGGAAACGGAAACCTCCACTCTCCTTCCTTCTCCAGCTCCTTCTCCGCTCGATACAACCACAACCCTCCCCACTCCCCTCTCCTACGTCGCCGGTCGCCGGTCGCCGGCCGCTCGTCCCCCATGGCCGCCTACGAACCTGCTGCGGGAGAAACCGGGTCGGTCGTGACCGCCGGCACCACCACTATGGCAGGGAGTGGTGGGGATAGGAGGAGGAGTACGAGAGAGAGCGGGTCGTCGTCGTCGTCCTCTTGCCGCTTGACCCCTGGGTTCCGCTTCCACCCCACGGACGAGGAGCTCGTGATCTACTATCTTAAGAGGAAGATCTGCGGAAAACGGATCGTGGACGGCATGATCGGGGTCGTCGACGTTTACAAGTGGGAGCCTTGGGAGTTACCAGGTAGTTAGTATATTGCTCGTTCCTCTTCTGTACTCTTCTCAGTTCCTGCACCGCAATTTCTATGCTAATCGCTACCGCCGCAAGCTTTTCTGTGGTTTTGGACTACTACCAACTGTTGATTGCTGCTTCTTTGACCATGTAAACATGTCGCAATTACTCTGCTGTCTTTCCAATAAATACCCTAATAACCTAGATGAAAACGCACACCATACTTCACTTTCCCTTCGTGTGTAAGAAAAATCTACCTGTTGTTCTACTCGTCTGTATTCCTTTGCACATCGACACCGCACGGATTCATGCTTCGTTGTTGTTTCTGTGGTTTATATCTGTTACTGGTATCATTTTGAATTGGGCTCGCAGAGAAATCGATCCTACAAAGTGGGGATAAGCAGTGGTATTTCTTCAGCCCCAGAGACAGAAAGTACCCAAATAGACCTCGATTGAATCGGGCTACGAAATCTGGGTATTGGAAGACTACTGGGAGGGATAGAGCTGTCTCCCATAACTCTCGGACCGTGGGTATGAAGAAGACCCTAGTCTTCTACCATGGACGTGCTCCCAAGGGATATAGGACTGATTGGGTGATGCATGAGTATACCGTAGAAGAGCAGGAGCTTCTCGATTGCAAATATGTGCAGGTAAATACAGCTTGGCTCTCTTGTTCTGTCGGTTATCTTGCTCAATGATCATTAGGTTAGAAGCTTGATTGAATTTCACTCTCTCATTTCCCTTTTTTGCAGGACCATTATGTACTGTATAAGTTCTATAAAAAGAGTGGGTCTGGTCCCAAAAATGCTGAACAGTATGGAGCACCATTTAGGGAAGAGGAATGGACAGATGCGGACGATCTCACAGTCATCAACTGCTTGCAGAAACCAGCTTTCAGAGAAGAGTCACTTTTGACACCTCCAACTGGTGATGATATTCTAAAACTTCAATGTGACTGTCATTCTCCACCCCCAATTTCTGATCTTGAGAACATTCTACTCCAAATCAACAACGATGCAAGCATGGGTCTTCAGCAGGTTGGAGTTTTCTCATATGTATCCAAGTACACTCATTAATTTCCATATATTCTCATTCTTTATTGTATGCAATAAGCTTGCTTTTCTCATCTGTTGGAGAATTGAAATGCCTGTTTTGTCATCTCATAAGGGCGTCGTCCACGTTCATTCTTGTGTATATCTGATACATCTTAACTCACTAACGAGATTTATTTGGAGGATGGATTACTGTGGGGTGTTCAAGATGGAGTTGTTGCTTTGGAAACAAAATTACAGCTAACAGTCAAGCTGAACTTCATGCATTCATTCCACATTTACCTATACAAAATTAAGTAATTTCTTTTTCCCTGTTTTTCTCTTAGAACTGCAAGTGATTCATTACTTCAAAAATAACTTGGTGTCTGGACTATTAAAATGATACCTCAGAGTTGTAACAGCTTAGTTGAAGACAGTTTTGGCAATTAATAGCTGTTAAACAGCACTATATATATGTGTGCACTAAAAACTTCACCTTGAGTAGTCAATGAAAACCAATCAACCTTTTCTCCCATTGTCCTACACTTGAATACCAACTCTCTTTTTTCTGTTTCTCTTGCAATTCAAAAGATCAAAATAAAATATTCCTCCTGATGATGAGCTTTATTTATAATCCAAGTAGTGTGCAGTGTCATTTAGTCTTAGGATTGCAAATTGGCTGCTCATCTAGAAATTCTGCTCCACATATTATTAATGTATGGCAAATTTGAGATAACGTTTTTGTTCTTTGAGCTCGGTACTAATTTGATAATTGATTTCTTTTTCTGATAGATCCCTTTTTTTTTCTGCAGGTTAAATGTGACTCTCAGAGCTGCACGATGGAGTTACCCATAAAAGAAGCTAGTGCCATTAGCTTGACTGACGACTTAACCAGCACTGGTGTGACACCTTCGCATATCCCACAGCCTGAAAATTGTCATATTCGATCCCGTGGGGAAATGGCAGCCCTTTTCGATTCCCTGGAGCAAGAGTTGTTGAGATCTCCTGAAAACATTTTGCAAGTAAATGATTCTCAGAGCCCTAATCCAGCTGCTCTGGCAACAAACAGTTGTGGTAACTATATTCATCATAATGACGATGACATATTTTATGATCCATCCGAATTCTTTGATCCATCTGAGATGATGGATCGCTTCAATCATCACTGTGGTGGTGGTCGTTCCAGCGATGATATCCAGAACCAAGCGGCACATCGAAGTGGTGAGCTCTGGACAGACGAGCCGAATTCAGATGTGACGCCACTGGTGGGTTATGAACGACATTGCGCTCAGGCGATTTCTGTTTCAGGTGCTGGATGGCTTCATTCGCCATTGCCATGAGCTTTTTAGTGCATGTTCATCCGCTCCTCTGCTTCTGTAAAAAGTTTCATTCTCATCTTGTTGGCACAACTTAATTATGTAGGCGAACCAAGTGACACCACCGTCAAGCATGGCGTGCCGGTATCGGCACAAGAAGACAATAAGACGATGCATGCGCCGTCGTCTTGGTACGATGCAGCAATGGCCTGTTTGCTTGAGTCTGTACCTGCTAAGCCTGCCTTTGCAGCGGAAGACACATCAATCCGCAGGGCACTTGTACGCATGCCAAGCTTTGAGGCAGCAGCGAGGGCCAGGGTAGCAGAATCAACAAACATCATCAGAAATGGAGGACGGGTTGCAAGAAGGGTGGATCGTACCAGTGGTTTTCTCTTCGTCACCTTTCTGGTTGGGTTGGCTGCTGTCTTCTGGGCGTTTACGATAGGAATAGCAGTAAAATTGTTAAGGTCTTGTGCGGTAAAAAATTTTGAGCAGTAGTTCAAGTGATTTGCTTTGCTTAGATTATTGTGAATAGGTGGACATTGCGGTAAAAATATATATAAGGTTTTGTTTGTTAACAAGATGTTTCAATTTTAACAAAGAAGTAAAGTTGAAGATAGCAAAATAAATGAATCAGAATTGTATGGTAGAATTTATATGATGATAATGTATGAGAATTTATCAAATGTTTGAAAAGAAATGCATGCTTGATTAAAAACGTTTACAAGAAAAAATAAGTGTTGTACTGTTGTGATTGTTCCAAGGCTGGAATCAAAAGGAGCTTACATCTTCAGCTGTGTTGGTGTTGGATGTGTTGCAGCAGCAGGGACCTGGCCTTGTTGACGGCGGCAAAGCACAAGCAGATGTGCTCCTCAAGGTCCCTGAGCTGATTCTCAAGGCTGGGCTGGTTCTTCCTGAGCTGCCTGATCACCTCCTCCATGGGATGTCTTTCCCCTCTTCCCCTCTCGGTCCCCAGCCTCACCAGCGCCCTGTCGCTCTCCACCGTCTCGTGTAGCCTCGACACCAGCCGCTCGATCGTATCCAGGTCGTTGTTCAGCACGAACGTCCCCTTGGCCGCAGCGTCCAACTGCGAGACGTTATTCTTGATACTCTCCCTGCTGGAGGCCAGGAGATCGGTGGGGCGACAGAGGAACGCCTGGAACGCTATTGGCCCGGCCATGAGCGCCACGACCGCGTGAGTGGCGATGACGAGGCCGGCGATGGCGATCCCGACGACGGCTCCAATCAGGCAGAGCGCGGAAGCGCGGGTTAATGAGCGGCGGCGGCTGATCTTCTTCTTGGCCTTGCGGAGGCGGAAGTCGAGCTGCTGCCTTAGTTCGCAGAAGCAGCGGCGCATCTCGTCGAAGCCGGAGCCGTCCGCGGGCAGAAAGGGGTTGTCCGAGCTGTCGAAGGTGAGGAGCTTGTCGAACGCCCACTCGCACTGTGCTCGGGAGAGCGAACTGCCGGTGGCGTCGGGGAGGACTTCGAGAACGAGGTGGAGGGGGGAGTAGACAGACCTCGAGCGGTTGATGCTGAGCTGGAGATCAAGGAAGAGGCGTGAGGTGTGTTCGCTGCCGTCGACGTAATCGGAGACGAGGCGGGCGAGATTGGGGGAAGGAACGTCACCAAGGGCTTCTTGGATGGAAGCCCTGTCCGGGCGGAGGACGGAGGAGATGATCAGGTCATCGCTCGCGCTGTCGCCCGGGGTGGGGTGCATCTTGGACCATATCTCGGTGTAGGACTGGGACTCAGTGGCCCGGAGGTACTCGTGGTTGGTGAGATTGATGGTGGGGGACGGCGACTGCGTGGAGCTCTGGCGGCCGGACCGGCTGGCGGAGGACGGGGTCGGCAGATCCGTGGACGCCGTGTCCCTTTCGGTTTGGTGGTGGGGGACCGAGCATGCCGGTGCTGCTGCTGATGATGAAGAAGAAGAAGAAGAAGCTCTGCCGAATCCGAAGCAGCAACTCATCTACTTCTCCGACCACATCACCGCCGGCATTTACCGCAGCGTAGGAAACCACTCAGCACCATCTCCTTCCTCTGTGTCCAGTCGTTCATATATATAGTGGGGTTTGTCCACAGTGAAAAGGATGAAGTGAGATTGAAATAGTTTATATTATTTATAAATTTTCAGACAAAGTAAGTTTGGGTTTGCTGAAATTTTTTTTTAAAAAAATTATTATTGAAATATTAAAAATTTAAAAATAATTTTTTTATAGGATTATATTTTATGAAAATTTTAAAAAATTTATATTATATTTTAAAAAAATTAAAAATATTTTTGATTTTTAATATTTCAATGACAAATTTTTTTAAAAAACTTTCTTTTTATTGATTTCCAAAGTACACGAACTCTCTTATAGTCTCAAAAAGGATAAAGTAAAATTGAGATAATTAATATTATTTATAAATTTTTTATTAGTTCATTGATTTTAAAATAAAATTTTAAGACTAATATGTTCACGTACATTTAAAAAATAAACTATAAGTTTGAGAGTGTTTTTTAATTTAAATTTGAGAGAGAGTATTAGAATATAAATGTAGAGTACTTTAACAAGAAATTCACAAAGACAAGGGTGCGTTGGAAAAAATTTATCTTATATTAAAAATAATAAATAAAATTGGGACATTTATATCATTTGTAAATTCTTTTCAATAGTCAGTTAATTTTAATATGATAAAATTTACATAATATTAAAATCAATGAAAGATTTATAAGCTTAAAGTACATTAAGAAAAATAATCTCACATAAAAATACGAGTAAAAGTGAAACTTTGATATCACTTATGAATTTTTTCCAATTAATTTTAATAAAATAAAATTAATGGTAAAATAAATAATTTCATTTGCAAAATCTTATAAAAATCATCCCTATTATTTTCCACAAAATTTTCTAAGGCGCTGACGTTTCCATGGTAGCCAACGAAGGACATAATTGAAATAAGAGATTCATGCTCTCCTTTAGCTTTATACCAAAACCCATGAAATATAATTTCCAGGAAAAATACTACCAAGAACGAAAAAGGAGCGAACAAACAAAACAAAGTCAAATATAACGAAAGTTTCATTTCTAATCATCAAGCCATACACAATCTGGATGAGTGAAAAAAATCAAACAATAAGAATTTGACAATATCATACGCAATAGTCCCAAGTCCCACAAATCTACAGGCTTCAATAAATAAGTTTAGAGAGGATCAGTGGTTTCCACTTCGAAATTAATGAGTAGAATCAGTATTGTCATTAAAAAAAATGCAGAAGCTTGAGAAAGAAACTTTTATCTACTGGCCTAGAAAATGGGCATCAGAATCACTAAGATAACAACATTTTCAGATCAATAAAAGGATTAGGTTCCCAACGTATTTAGCTAATCACAAGATGGAGCCCGGAGGGTATGTACCACAGACTGAATCCAATAATGCAGCAAATAACTTAGTTAACCAATCAACCTGATATCGATGGTTCTTTCTATTTTGGGACAGCTCCATACAGACAGACATGAACGAATCAAATGAATGGGGCAACACAACATGATGCCCATTCATCAGAGCCATCAAATGATCACCACTACAGCACATATGCACATGTTTTTGCTTGCACTCAGGAGGATGCAGAAATGGGGGTTTTGGCCAAAGGGTTGAAAGCCACAGTCCAGATTTTCTCCCGAATGATCACGCCCAACCCCCATGAGGTTGAGGTAGTACTGGTAGTGGGAGATGATGATGTTGTTCATGTCGTCCATGTAGCCCTGGCCACAAATCAGGTCACCATGGAGGGCATTCATTCTTGTGCCAAAACCAGGGAGCCTCTTGGAGTGTCATTCTTTGTTGACTTCCAGAAGCTGCCAACAAAGACATGGAATGAAGGCTGCTTCTTCTTCACTGGGGTCTTCCACGTCCATATGGCAACATGGAATGCAGTTGTTGCATTCTGCTCAAGGTACTCTGGAGGGTTCAGAAGGTCTTGCTTGATTCCTTCTCCAATGGCACCATAATTGTAGTTCCTGCATAATGCACAACAAAAAGGGGGAATCTTCAAAATGGTTACTTGGAATATCTGATCATCCATAAAATTATTAGAGTAAATGTTTGGTCGATTGTAATTGTATGTATGATGTATTTAATTACATTACTTATGTATCAAGTCAAACAGGAGGGGGAGCAGTTCTTTAGAGCAAGAAGCAGGTTGGGTCTCATGGACAGCCATAGCCTTGCACCAAGGCCATGTGCCAGACCCATTCTAAGTAGAACGTATCACTTCACCAAAAGTGTTTCATCAATTGAAAGGGAAGCATGAGGTGGAAAGCATTGAGAAGATACTAGACATGTGCATCTCAACAATGTAAGTGAAACATCACTTAACTAATTTAAGTGTGAACTTAAATGGTAAGATTGATTTTAATTTGTATATAACATCATAATTAACTTACATTGCATTATCAAACATTGTAATTTACTTGAGTAATATAATTTGAATACATTAAATGCAGGATTATGGTCAACTAAGCATGGCCTCAGTGTAAGAATGTGAATCTAATGAAGCAGTTGCATGAATTGCAGTAATGAGTGCAATAGAAGAATTTCTATCATTCTATGGCATACCAGTACAAGACTGACATGGGCTCATCTCTTTATTGTAGCAAAGACCCCATGCCAGAGGGCCACCAGTTGCAACACCATATACACCTGTAAATTTTGTTTTACCAAGGGCATTAAAGCATTGGATGAACATTAAAATGCAAATGACCCTTGTATTGACAATAGAGTTCATGTCAAGTATCACTTGGCTATATATGTCAGTTTGGTTTATATACGTAAATTTGTGGAAGATCAAACACAATAAAACAGAACTTTGCAATGGATAAGAAATGTGGAGAGAAAACATAAACAACACTCTACCAGGCACAGGTAAGAGCCATAAATTGCAGAAGTGCCAAGTATTAAACTTCAACACTAATAGGCAAATGAATACATGATTGGGATTGTGATTAGCAGATAGAAAAAAAAAAATTGAATCGAGAATTGGAATTATGAATTGGATGAAGACAGGAAATCGTGTTTAATTGGGTAATCAGGAAAGCTTGCAATAAAGCAGGCAATACAAAGTAGCACAAACAGGGACCTAATACATTACTCTCAACAACCTCCATCAAATCTAAATAGGAAGGTCCAAGGTTTAGAAGTCATTTGCTTCAGAGAACAGAAAAGAGTCGGGTACCCCTACCCTATATGAATTCATAGTTAAAAGGCATTGTATCATAAAGTATGATTTTGAAAAGTTAATCACACCATCGACAAAATTAAATCTGAATCTGCCTTTTACCATATGTTTCAAACATCTTCACACTGAACTTGTCATACTTATCAACTTCTTTCACTTTACACAACAAAGGGTTCTCTGATCTACAACGTTATCTAATTTGTTCCCTGTGAACACGCAGAATCCGATGTTCTCTAAACAGAATACCAATCTTGGCAGCAATATCTACCATACCATGTAAGATCGATGGGCTATTGATAATCAGATCTGAAACATACACCATTTCATACCACGAAAGGGATAGAAAAAAGGCAGATTCGGTGTTTGTCTACTCACAGGAGGTCTTGCTGCCAACATGACCAAGGAAAGTGGCGATCTCCTGCATCTGTTTCAACTTTCTGACCAAGGAAAGCGGCGATCTCCTGCATCTGTTTCAACTTTCTGACCAAGGAAAGCGGCGATCTCCTGCATCAGTTTCAACTTTCCGCCGGTCGTCCCGAACCCAAGTGGCTCGAAGAGCGCGGCGGAAGTGAGGAACGAGCGGTAGTCCCAGAAGCCAACGGGGGAGTTGCGCTTGGCGAAGAGTTCTTGGAACTATTAAACCTTGAAGATGTCGGTGACGGTGTCGTTGCAGCAATTGATGCTGTTTCCCGCCCCTCGTCGCAAGTCTTGGCGTTCTTCTTCTTCTTCGCCGACACCGGCGCTGCCACGGAGGCAACCACCAGCAGCACCACCGCCACGGTCGCGGAACGCAAGACTGTGTTGGGTATGCTCTGGAGGTGGATTTCGTTCTCCGTCTAGTGTCGCGTCGTGCTCCGAGTGATGAAAGATGGGACTGGCCGTGCTGATCGGACTGGAAGCAGAACGCGGCGGCGCTTTGGGTTGGGACCTCCACAGACGCTGCTCTGCTTCTGGCACGAGCAGCGCTCGCACTCGGCGACGCAGGAGGAAGCCTTCGTGACCGTGGATGTAAGCCTGTCCGTTCGATGGGAATCCAACGGCTCAACAAGTGAGGTGATCGCGGGACGGCGATCGGTGTGCCGATGACAAGCGACCGCCAGTCATTCAAAATCATTAGTATTTTTTTTTTATATCGAAATCACAGATTTTAGCATTTTTAAATTTTTAAGATTTCAAGTTTATTTTTTAAAAAATATCAGACCAGATTTAGAATTACGCCTTTTTGACCTTAAATCCGTCAAAAAGTGTCATAAAAAATTCTAATAATTTTTAAATAGAAATAACAGATACGAAATACGTAGGAAAAAGTACATAATCATTAGGATTCCAATATTCTAATATCATCTATTAAAAAAAACGATTTTATAAGTACCTAAATTTAAGTTATTCATTTAAAATTTTACTTTCTCCGAAATAAGATAATTTGGTAATTTTAATTTTCTAATTTAGAATTGAAGAGATATATAGTAGTTTAGAAGGGAATGAAAGAAAATGATGAAAATTTATCTTGAATATCTATAAAATCAATTTTCTATAAATATTACTAAAAAGTATTATCTCTAATCATTAGTACGTTATTTGCAAAAAATAACTTGTTAGGGAAAATATAACAGCATTTGCACAAGAATTAGCTGCAAGAATTCATGAATAAAAGATTTGCATCGTGAAATGACCTTTTAATCGGGCATGTGATACAAAACCTAGAAGGCTATAAATGGTAAAATGTTTCGATACATCTTCAATTGAATTTTTTAACATATACATCGGGATGTTGTATTACAAAAATTATGTATTATTGACAGGAACAGGGGATCGAAGAACTTGCTGAAGCAAACGAGCGGCGAGACGTTGGGTTATTCCTCCCGCAACACGCCCACCAAGATTACGAGCTTCCGGTTCTTGAAGAACCTGCAAAATATTTGTCAATTTGGACTATTCAATATGTGGGTAAGCTAGTGCAATACAACATGTGCATAAGTTAAGCAGCATAAGTAATATTCTTCTGATAAGCTAGCTGTAAATCTCCTATCCAAAATATTTTGAAATTGGCAGGGGGGGGGGGGGGGGGGTACATGAGTATAACATATAGAAAACACAATTTGAACCAACATCATATACAGGGATGGAAATGACCAAAACGAAAATCTATCCAAAAGTTTTGACGTTGCTCACTAGTTTTTTTTTTAATACGTTTGATTTATCAGTAAGTTTCGTTGCCATTGACACCAAAGGGGGAATTTATGCTTTTAGAAATGATAGAAAATAATGAGAAATGATAAAAATTTTGATTTATTATTTTTCATCATTTTACATTATTTCTCACTATTTCCAAAAACACAAATCAAATCATACCTACAAAAGAAAATAAAAAATTACAAGTATTCCTAGAGGTGTCTCTAGGAAGCTTTCCTAGAGACACCTCCTTTTAAAACTATTTTCAAATTAAAATCCAATAATATGATTAATTAATCTATGGTGTAACTTACCATACATTAAAATTGTAACATAATCTAAGCTACATTCATTAATATTTTTTGATTTAAAAATCAATAGTTGAAATTTAACAAAAATTAATCAAACTTAAGACTTTGAAATTAAGAATAACACTGATCAAATTTTTACCATATAATTATGATTATCTAATTTTAAAATTCATATGTTTGCTTTTATCTTCCAATGTGTTTACAAGGAAATATAGATGCAACTTTGGAAAAGTAACCTAGAGGAATCTATAGGAAAAATAATCCGAAATAAAATCCTCAAAGTTCCTTCCATCTGCATCATGTAAGCATCTAGTAGATTGACATCTGGACTTCTAAACCCGGTGAAATATACACTGTCAAAGATGTGAAATAGGTTGGCAGTTTGCAAAGATGCCGTACTATGCATTATGGGAAAATTATTATAAATTATGATTCTTGGCTATGGGAGATCTCCATGAAAATCGAGATAAAAGCAAAATCTATCCACTACCATTGCATACAATTGTATAGGGTTTTACAGGCTATCTTTGAACCTTTAACCATGGTGACTCTTAGTGTTGTAATATTGCTGTAACACCGCCACACAAAGATATACTTAATGACGGGTTGATTTCATGTAGTAAGTACGGAAGTGCTTGTAAGAAGGTCCAATACCTGTAAAATAGGCTGCAGGATGCTTGGATCAAAATTCTGTGATGACCTAAGAAAGCCCCATATTCTGAAAATTCTATCTCGAAGACTCAACATTTGTTGTTGTTCATCAGTAGTCAATTTAAAAGTCTGGACTGCACTACCGTCAGAAATTAAACTTCTAAAAACGTCGGGTATAGAATTATATGTATCAATTGCAGTGCCAAAGACAACAGCTTCTGTGGCATAGATAGCCTCTTTCACAACTAAGGCTCGCAGTTCCTCACCATCAGGATCCAGAAGTAATTTCAAAACAGGCTGCAGAGCATCTTTAGCAGTAAAATCTCTGTCCTTGCGACCCTGTACAAGAAGATTTTCAAGTCTACTCCACCTACACAAACAATCACAATAGATGTATTAATACTAACTACAAGCAAATTAGCAGACTAATTTCTATTACAATAAACTTGCCTGAATCTACCATCTTTGAAAAGCAATTCAATAAGTGCATCTCTGAGATATGGATTTGGATCTGTTAAAAGTCTTTTTGCAAAATATGGATAAGATGCAGCAAGAACCTTAAAATTAGGATCTGCATAAAGAGCCAATCCTTCCAATACAGTAAGAGACCTTAGTATCAATGCATAGTAAGCAGGAACTGCATTAAAACAAAAAAAAAATTATTAATTTGTTTCAAGGTGAGGGAGCAAAATTGTACAAGAAGTAACTTTCAATTATTGTGTGTTTTTGCCAGGGAAAATGAGTAGCACATTTGTTTGGAGGACGGCATGGATTGCACATAACCACTACTCATGCACAACCATCAAAAGAACGTAAAGATGAAAAAGCATGGTTTCTACAATGGATATAAAACAACTACATAGAACAGATATGACATACAGTTGAAAAAGCATGCTATTCACTAATATTGGTTGTTGTCAAAGAAATTCTCTGTTATCAAAATATTCATGCTATATATTACTTAACTTTAACATGAAAGATAAAACTTACCATTGAATGGATATTGGTAGAGGACAGCACCTAATCCATCCACAATTGCCTTGAAGTTGAGTTCACTTACCGTAGAATTGAGAGCACCATCAAAAAACCCTCTAAGAGCAGGCACAATAGGTGCAACATCCACATCAGGGGACAAGAAATCCAATGCATAGTAATCTCGGGCCATAGCTTCATAATCTCTATTGACCATGTGCACGACATGGCCTATTATTGCATATCTTGCTTGCTCTGGAGTCTCACTCATCATACCAAAATCAATAAAAGCAAGCTTTCCCCCAGGTGTGGCTAGGAGATTTCCTGGATGTGGATCTGCATGAAAATATCCATACTCAAGCAGTTGTCTTAGACTGCATTGGATCCCAATATTTACCAAATCAAGAAGCTTCAAGCCTTGTCTCTCAATGTCTTCCTGTTCATTCAATTTGATGCCATCCACCCATTCCATTGTAAGTACTTTTGCACTCGTATAATCCCAAAAGATGTCTGGGACAAGGACATCTTGTTTGTCTGCATACAATTTCTTAAATCTTCGAGCATTCTGCCCCTCCTGCATGTGATTTGATTTTATAATCAAAACAAAGCTAATAAAGCATTCTATGGAACCAAAGATGGTTGCTTAAAAAGTGATGACATTTGGAAGCAGGCAAACTCAGGATCTCCATTGAAAATGAGAGTGAATGAAGAGGATTGTACCTGAACATAGTTGAGCTCCTGATAGACTCGTCTTGCAAACTCATCAATTAGAGCAACAACATCACTAGAAACAACATCAACATATTTGTTTATTAGAAACCCAAGGCCTCTTAAAAGATAAAAATCAAGGCCTATGGCTTCTTCAATTCCAGGCCTTTGAACCTTCACAGCAACAATCTGTCCAGAATACTTGAGTTGTGCTTTGTATACCTGGCCTAAACTTGCAGCTGCAATAGGCGATGGTGATACTGATGAATAAATGGAATCAAGCGACATGCCAAGTTCCTTCTCTATACATGAAAATGCATCATCATCTGGGAAAGTTGGCAATGCATCCTACCAAATGAAGAGAGTGAATCTAAGTTTTGGGCCTTCTGGCTGGTTTACCATTGCAGTAGATGAAGAAGAAACAAACATATCTTTTCTATGCTCAATAAGAATAATAAAAGTATTGTTTTTCAAAGAGATATCTCTAAAATGTAATAGTGTGATAACAGAGCTTCACATAATCAGAAACCAAACTGAGATGTAAAGCTAGTAAGACAAGATCAAGATGCTACTTAAAGTCAAAGAAAAAAGATTTAAAAATAATCTTGTAATAACAGATTTCACTGATCAGAAAACAATACACACTCTGAACTTTCAGGCACAGGACCTGATGATACCTGCAGCTCAGTGAGCTCCTCAATGAACTCTGGAGGGCAAATATCTGGCCTTGTAGAAAGCCCCTGACCAATTTTGACAAATGTAGGCCCCAATCTGGTAAAAATCCTGGTTAATTCCCGAGCCCTCTTGCGCTTCCGTTGCTGAAGCTGCCCACTCCTATCATCAAGCACAAGCTTGAGTGCAAAACTGCCAAAAGCAATCAAAATATCAAGCGCTCTCTGCACCACCTGGAAACCCAACAATCAACCCCACAAAAACCGTAAGACAGGTGGAACAATACCGAGCACTACAAATATTAGCACTTTTTTTCTACATTTCCTGCCAATTGGATGGGATAGAAATTGAATAACACATCAAGAAAACCATAAAAACTTGAAGCAAAAGTTTACATCTTTCTTAATTTATGGTCAGAACAAAACCCCGATGTAACAATTAACAACAACAGCGGCCAGAATTACATCTTCTTTCGATTCTTTTACCTTAACTGGGCGAGCTCCGTACTTAACCGCCAGAAGCTGGGGATCATAAACAGAAGAACCAACAGCACGCTCCATGGCCCGCGCCTCCGCCTGCACATCCTCGGCCCGATCGCGAGAAACAACAGCAATCCTGCCCAGGTTCCGCCCTTCCACCACCCGCACCGCACCATTCACAACGGGCGGGCCCAGCTCCGTCGTAGCCGACGGCGGCCTCGACGCCTCGACTAGTGCGGCACACGGAAACGAAGTCCTGCTGCGCCGCGTCGCCGGAGGCCTGGTCCCGGATGGGAAACGGCGGCAGCAGCCATTGCAGACGGGAGCGGGCGGAGACAGGGAGATGGGCCGCCCCAAAACCATCTCAGGGAGGAGGGAATCTGTGGAGTTGTTCTGCAAGCAGAGGATTCGCCGAGGAATGGACCGTTTAGGGAGGGAAGGATCGATCAAAATCTCTTGGGATTTGTCGGGAGATGGAAGGCAGCGGGACAAGTCGGCGCCTTTGGAGTGGAAGCCACTCCAACCGAAGGACAGAGCGAATTGCATAAACATCCTCCATGTTTCTCGATTTACCATCCACATCTTTAAAGGTTTTTTTGCAAAGTTTCACATGTCAGATCTTCTTTCCGAGGGATATGTTTGCATATATCTTTGGAAACATGTAAAAATAAAAATCTAAAATTCTTTTTAAATTTTCATGTATTTGTAAAAATTTTAAAAGTTTCTGATCGTATAATTATCAAATTTTTTTTGACTCTACAGGCCTGAAGGGTCTAAAAATTTCTCTGATCAATGAAAAAAATCACCCAACTATCAAATGGAATCCAACAAAAAATAAAGTTTTTTTCGGATGATTATATTTTAAAGGATCAGAATGGAACTCAAAAATATAAAAAGAGATAAGTTTTCTCTTTTTCACTCTTTTTATTGGAAACCATCTTTTCCTTGAAATAATAAATGAATAGTAAATAGAACACATATGTTAAATTTTATTGGAATTTTTGTGGATTTATTCTGATGTATAGTATCCTTTACGTATTAGAATCACGTGTCATTGAAGTGGTATAGAATTGTGAAATGAATGTCATTAATATGTTACTATTGATCTTAAGTCTTGAGTGATTTCAACATTAACTTTAATTTTACTGTTGTTCAACTTATGATAAGTATTGTATACATTTTAGCTGTATTGGTTTCAAATTTAATGTTTTCACTACAAAGGTCTTTTAAAATTAGGTTTACATAGACGTGAAGTTCGTTTAAGAATAAAATTTATAAATTTTTTTACTATGTTAATAAATGATATAATAAGAATAACAATTTTCATTGTAACTATAAAAAATAAATAATAAAAAAAATTTACTTTAAAAATTACATTAGACCCAAAAAAAAAACTTTAAATTCACTTAACTATTGATTTTGTTGAATAAAGCTATAGATTCTTAAATTTACAAGGGCCTTTTGAAACTTTTTCCCGCGACACTTGAGGCCAACTACGTGGCACGTGCCGCCGTCATGGTCATACATTCCCAACACGTGTTTATACTACGGTCTTACACCGAAACTCGAGTGAGAAGATTTTTTTAACGATTTTTATTAAATAGTTACTTACCATTTTTATTTAAAATTTATATTTATTTCTACGTTATCCGCACACGTAAGAGACGTGAGTTGTGACGATGGCGAAAGCTCAGACGTAAGTAGAAAGTTAAAATATTTACGCAGTAAAATGTTAACTTTTTTTTAAAAAAATTTTAATCTACATAAATATTTTATTTTTTTAAATTTTTTTTACGTTCCTGATTTTAGGCTTTTTGACGTATAAACTGTTTATAAAGGTATTTTTAAGAATCATAAATTTCGAATGATATCTAAATAAAATTGAATTTTTGAATAATATAAATGTAAAATGTTAAGTAAAAAAAAATCCTTCTTCGGAAATAATGTATTTGTTCTGATTCAATTCTGTGAACCTTTTCATATCTTTTGAATTAATCTAATACATTTGTCAAATGATGTCTCATGTGTCTTGTAAAATGATCTACCTTACTTTGTAAATTATCTAGGAGAGGCAACATTTTTTTCGTTTTCATATTTTTTAATCTTTAATCTTGAGTACTGGTATATTAAGCTAATTACATAAATACATGCTAAATTTTCAATATTTTTCACCTACTGACCTACATGCCATAAAAAAGTAATAATGATTATTTAATATTCTTCAAAAATTATATTTACTTGTATGTCGTTTAAAAAATTAAAAAATCTTCTCATTGGTCGGTAAAAATCACAGATTTTTAATGATACATAAGCGAACATGATTTTTTAAAATAACAAGTAATTATTAATTTTTTCGTATCATTTCAATAAATTGCTTCTCTTGCATTTATCTGGAACGTTTGGGTTCATAAGAATAATACAACTTTTCTTTGCTTTTTTAAGAATAAGCCTGTGATTTTATCATCTCAATCATTTTTAAAAATTTTAACTCCATCTATGTTTAACTTCTTTTACTTACATGGGACGATGTGAGTCCAAATGAGAAGTTGATCTTTACTTATTATTTGTTATTGTTAGAATTAACATCGATCTTGTTACCTACTTTTAGTTATAGATAATTATTATTGAAAGAAAAAATAACTGATTCTCTTTTTAACTTATTTTAAGTTATTTTTTAAACAATCATTTTAGTTCAATTCTTATTTATTCTTTTAAATTTATTTTTGCTGGTCTTAATTCATAGGGTACTTTTTTTTTATTTTTAAAATTACTCTTGATATCATTATTATTGTATAAATTATTATATATAAAATTTTATCACTTACGTTACTATATAATTTTAACTTTATTTACAAAATTAATTTTATATTTAAAAAATTATAAACGTATTTATGTTATATTTGATCTCTTTAATTTATTTTTAAAAAAAAGTTTACAGTGAAAAAAAAAAAAAAGCGTGCGGCCTGCGGGGCAGCGGGAGGACCGTGACGGCACGACAGAGACGTGGCGGGCGTTTCTGGTTGCGCACGCCCTTCCGAGAGCATGCAGCTGTAGGCTTCGCCCACCGCATCACGTCCCCATCTCGCTTGTCCGCACCCATTTCTCGTCTGTTGGCTCGTCGGTCGACACGCATATATATATATATACACACCACCAAACACACCACCCAGCGCCGCAACGAACTGCCTACGGTCGACCTCCTGCTCTTCCTCCTCCTCGATCTCGATCCAATGGCCTCCGGACGCAACCTGTCGGTCTACAGCAACCTGCAGATCAGCCGCCTCGACCACGCCCTCCGCGTCCCCGCCGTCCTCCGCGGCGACTTCGACGTGGTCGACGGCCCTCCCAGCTCTGCCGCTGGCAACTCCGGTTCGGTCATCGTCTGCTTCGATCCATTCGTGATCTTCTTCTTCCTTTTTTTCTCATCGTTTAGTGGATTTTGTTCTCGTTGATGCTTGCGTTCGTGTTGGGAGCAGATGAGATCGCGAAGCTGTTCCCCAATCTGTTCGGCCAGCCGTCTGCCAAGGTGGTGCCCTGCGAGGGCTCCAAGATCAGTGGCACCGTGAAGCTTGGCGTCGTGCTCTCCGGTGGACAGGCACCCGGCGGTCACAATGTCATCTGCGGGATCTTCGGTTTGTGACTTGACTCTTCTTCTCTTTCTCGTGCAAGATGGTGGAGATGTTCCTCATTGTGGTTGTGGGAAGTAGATTATCTGCAGGAGAGGGCACCTGGCAGCACAATGTATGGCTTTATGGGAGGTCCCGCAGGTATCATGAAGTGCAAGTACACCGAGCTCAACTCCGAATTCGTGTCCCCCTACCGTAACCAGGTGATTACTTAGATCTCGTCTTTCACGTAGATGTTTGGCACATTTTTGAACTCCTTGCTTAAATCTGTTTTTTATCCATGTATGGACTTTATGCCTTGTACGCATCATCAACTTTGCCGTAATGGAAAATATTTTGTTATGTGTGACTTGGTGCTTGCCATGGACTACACACGGTTTACCTTATTTTTTAGGTCCTGTGTAGGACATCCTTCTTCTCGTTTAACGTTTATCTTTCTTGTTAATCTGATTTTTAGGATGGCATATGACAATGATCTAGGAAGTATTTCTGTTATTAGTTCCTATATACAAAATAAATCATCCCTGAATCCTTTCCCTAAGATCACATGGTTTCTGTCCTTTTAAAAGTATCAGGAAGATATAGTGGATAAAGTATCCTTTTGATTTCTTTTTGCACAAGTTTTTAAATTTGAGTGCAAACAGGGGGGATTTGATATGATTCGCAGTGGGAGGGACAAGATTGAAACTCCAGAACAAGTATGGCTTCATGGTTATAGCATTATATTCAAATATTTTCTTTGCTGTTATTGTGTGAGGCTTGTGTTCTAAGAAAATATTGTGCTTGTGATCATCAGTTCAAACAAGCCGAAGATACAGCAAAGAAGCTTGATTTGGATGGTCTTGTGGTGATCGGTGGTGATGATTCCAATACCAATGCATGCCTTCTTGCTGAATACTTTAGGTTTGTCATGGTTGCAACTCTTAGATAGTCCTTCTCCTTTATTTGTTTTTGGTCATGCTTCAAACCTAGGGAGAGAAATAATGTACAAGTTACCATCATGTAATTTAACTAAAGATAGAAATAAATGGAAGAAAAAGATTTATGAGACCAACCTTGTATAGTAGATTATGGCTTGAATTGTTGTTGTTCTTTTCTACGTTACCCTTTATGCATGTTACTTTCTATGTTGCGCAAGAACTTATGGTCATTGGTGGTGGATTAGGCAAAAGAACATGAAGACAAGGGTTATTGGGTGTCCAAAGACCATTGACGGAGACTTGAAATGCAAGGAAGTTCCTGCAAGTTTTGGATTTGATACCGCTTGCAAGGTTAGATCCTTATATATGAAATCCAATCTTGATAATTTAGCTTAGAATTTCTTATGGTTATGGCACTACTGTCAACTCAGTTCCATGAATCTTTAATCATGACTAAACTCATTTCTATTGTCATAGCATTTGACTGAAGTTGACCTTAATTTGCTCTTATATCATGTATTGGTAGTCTTTCATGCCTATTGTAATGATAATCAATTTTGGTATATCTTTAGGAACAGATTCCAATTTAGAAACAATGCAATCTTTTAACTGTTCGATTATGTACTGCACTAATCCTAGCAATTTCTATTTGTTTTTCAACAAATATTTCCTGGTACAATTTCCACAGCAACAAAGGATGCCAAGGCTTTGTACAAATTGTGATAGCACACCCTTTTCTGTATTGGTCTGAAAATGTTATTCATGTTTCTTTCCATTAGGAATTGGTTATTAGAATACCCTTGAAAATTAGACTTGGATGTTAGTAATTAGGACAACCATAACTGTATCATTGAAAATTAAGGTCCAATTAAGAACCTTAAAACTCTTACTTTCGAGGCATCATGTCACTAAGCATATGATTGAATGTCTTGTTATCAGGGAGGAGAGTTTGTGCTTCCGGAAAATGCTTTCCTGGAAAATCAAGAATTTTTTTTTAGATTTTTTGAATGTTTGTGCATCAAGAAATCTAACTTTTTTTCCAGATTTGCTGCCATATAAAAGCTTGAAATTTCCGCATTTGCCAACCCCTGACTGTCCAAAAAAACTTTCCACACACTCTTGGCGAAAATGTTCTGCACTCAACTACTACAGTAGGGCTCTACACTTGACTACTACATTAGGGCATTGTTCCACACCCAACTACCATAGTAGCAACAACTATTGGGGAGGCAAACGTTCGTAGGAAGGTGCCATTCTGCACTAGTAGTAATGCCCTTTGTTCGAGTTAGGGTTTTTACGGATTCTCTGTACCGATTTTGTTGTTTGTTGGGTTAGGGTTTTGATAATAATTGGTTTTATCCTTTCTAGCATTTTAGGGATTTTGTTGTTTACCAGGGATAGGGTTAGTACTATACACATTGTGCATAACCATTAATAATATTGGTATAAGGATGCAATGCTTTAATCATGTATAACCATTAAGGATGTTAATTTCTCCATTGTCAGAGTACACATTTTGCTTGGATGTAAGTGTTCATCATCAAGGTACACCCTTGGGGAGGCCATTGTGGATCTTTGTTTGGTGGCAACTTCTTCTTTAATAACCCCTCCCATCTTCCAATCGGAAGTTCCTTTTATTTACAACTGCAACTTGATGGGATCACGTATTCAAAGAACTTTAAGGTGAATTAGATAAAATTTGAGTTGCTGATCTTTTAAAAGTTTCTAAATATATAGGAAGTCAATAATATAAAAAGAAAATTGCTGATAAAATACGTGTGGAGATTATACAAGTAATGTAGGTTGGTAGAAATGTGTGAATTTCAATTGTATTTTTAGAACATGTATTTCAAATGTATTTGAACTTTATTATGTAGTTTGTATTGATACCTTTAAATTTTATAATAGTAAATCATGAATGTTATAATTTGTTGTTGTAGATTGTCATAAATTATTATAGCATATCAAGCTAATTTTTCTCATTTTCAATTAATGTTCTACAAATTATTTGAATTTTAATTAATAGAATTTTTTCATTTTCCTTGTATAAATTTTCGGTTACATATTTCATAGAAATTTTCCTCATTTTTTGTGACCCATACAAATACTTAAATTTTAATTTCTGTTATGTGCACAAGCGTCAGGAAAATATTTTATATCATTTTCCTAAAAAGTGTTTTTCAAATTTGCCTCTAATTCAAGTTTGCTTTCCTTACTTTTCATTTTTGAAAACAGTTTTTTGGTGCACAAACAAGTCTTCGATTTTAGGAACTAGGATAACTGTATGTGTATACTTGAAAACTAGGAAGACCCAATTAAGAACCTTAAGATTACTCTCTTTAAAAGGTGTCACGCCTTTGACAATACAAGTATATGATTGAATGTGTTGTAGTATGATAAACAAAAGAGGCATTTAGACTTGATGTCTTTATCACTATGCAAAAGAATCAACAAAATTGGTTGTAAAAGTAATTAAATCAGAATTATTTTGTTGGATCTTTGCTTTGCTAGATTCAATTATTTTTCACATAATTCTACAAACAAAGTAAATGAAAAACTAACATCCTAAGAATTTTACTATTCATGAACATATGCTTCTTATGTGATTTGTTCAGGAAGAAGAAGACATTTGCTATCTGTTTTGTCCATGCATTTATTTATTTTGTTTCCAACTTCCAAGGATCATGTGTATAACATTTTCTACAAAACGATAACAAATACTTCAAAACAAACTTCTTTTGATTTTTTTGAGTAATCAGTTTTTCAAATTTTTTGTTTTTTCTAGCAGAGTTAACCATTTTTATTTGAGTTTTGTACTGCTGATAGATATATGCTGAAATGATTGGCAATGTGATGATAGATGCACGATCAACAGGGAAGTACTACCACTGTAAGTTTAAATGTTCTTGAGCAAACTGTATGGCACCACACTGATCATTATTCATTGATAATGCATGCTCTTTCTTTTAGTAACTGTGATAGATTTTTTTGTGAAGTGTGTGTATCATAAACATTAGTTTGCTTAATTTTTGATATGGTAATTTTATTAGATATAGCATATAAATG
The DNA here is from genome assembly GCA_024699675.1 of Amphibolis antarctica. Taxonomy (NCBI): domain Eukaryota; kingdom Viridiplantae; phylum Streptophyta; class Magnoliopsida; order Alismatales; family Cymodoceaceae; genus Amphibolis; species Amphibolis antarctica. The sequence goes on from JAMKPZ010000731.1 coordinate 23,540, forward strand.
CCATCAATATACTTATTGATCAATGGTAGAAACACTGCTAGTTCTTGTAGTTGTCCTCTTTTATATTGACCATAGGATTACTGGCTTTTTACATTTGGTGAAAAAGGGCTGGGATATATTGTGATCTAGAAGTCATTAATTTGAATCCAAGGAAATGAAGGAAATAACTTCCATTTACGCAGATAAGGTTGCATACAAATGGACTACTGTTTTAAATCAGGTTGGACCAACCTTGGGTTGTGTCAAGGCCCAAGGACCAGGGGTCAACCAACTTAGGCCTAGTCGACTGGTGGACCCAAACTATATATATCACGCACACATGTGTCACATAGAAATATTTTTAAATATTATTTATTCATTTTATATTGATGTAATGTAATAAAATTTAATTTAGTAGACTTTAGGTAATTAGATTCATAAGAAATACATGTAAAACTAGAATTACACAAGAAGAACAATACATAAGAAATATAACACAATATTTAATGTTTTATGCATTTTTCAAGTTTTTATTGTATACATCAAATAATAAAAATTGTATTTTTATACTTTTATTATTTTTAAAAACTAGAAAAATCTCTATTTTTTTAAAAGGACAAATTAAAAGGACAACATGGTCTGACCTAGCCTAGATGCAAACCAAGAGCCATGTTGGGTTGGAGGTTTTGAACATGCAGCCTAGTTGACATGGACCAACTTCTGAGGTTGGCTCAGCGCTACCCAGCCTGTCCCTTTTAGGCTCACTCCAACCCATCCTGGCTCAGTTTGCACATCTAAAATAAATCGTACCCATTTCCTTTTTTTCTAGATGTTTATTGTTCCTTATTTTAACTCATACTATAGTTTCAAATTGAAATTCATAGTTTTGTTTATCATTTCTCTAGTCTTCTACAGGTACACTAAAATTTCTATTGAAATATGATACAATTCCTATTTTTGTTGAAGCAAAGTCCAAGGTGGAGAGAGCATTTAGAGCCTTGCTTGTGCTTTCTCATGGCTTTAAATTGGGACCGATGGTTGTTTTCATGCTGTGCTATGGCTTGGTTGATCTAGGAAACAAAATCTTATTTATTTAGGCCAATTGTTTTCAACAAACTTATTGAGGTAGATGACTAGCCATGTGTGCAGCATTTTTTATATTTCATTATTTTATTTTTTATTGTATCAATATATTTCTGGATTATTTCAATTTTTTGGTCACTTTAACATTCAAATATTTTTGGTTATTTTTTGGAAATTTTTTTTAAAATTGTTTGTTGCTATTGACTTAAATATTTATTTTGTTCTTTACTTAATTTTGTTATTATTTATATGATTTTATGAATACACTGAAATTGAAACACACACATACATTAAAAATCTTACCAAATTTATGCGGTCAAGGTCCATCAGCCCATTGCTGTGGTGCTCTGTCACCATGATTAGTGTCACTTATGTTCATAGAGTTTATATGCTCTGTATGCCATCAGGCTGTGGTTGTGAATATTTTCAATTTCAGTGCAGTTGGGTGTATGAGATGAGCTGCTTCTCACATTACATGAGTATGCTTTGCAAACTCATCCACACATTAACAATTATCATTTATAAGATTTTATCATTGTACTGAAATCAACACTAATTGAAAATTTAACCCAGATATTGCACCAAGGGTGCCTTGGCAGTTGTTACCATGATTAGTATTGTTTATCGTCATACAGTTTATTTGTGCTGTATGCCATCAATCAGTAGTTATGTATATTTTTAATTTTGATGTAGTTGTCAGGCTTATGGGACGAGCTGCTTCTCACATCACTTTAGAGTGTGCTCTGCAGACTCATCCAAACATCACCATTATCGGAGAAGAGGTGTGCTGTATTCTCTATTATGGTATTTAGTGAATAATTTCATAACACATTCTTTTTCTACTTGTTTCTTTATAATGTTGGGCCTGAAGTATTGTATTCCATTCTCTTATACTTCATGTTTTGTTTTTTAATTCTTAATATCTATTCTGTTCCCTAATAGTATGTGAAGAATATTAAGACAGCCATGAAGTGTTATATTGCTCAGAAGAACTTTTTTTAATGTACAACTTTATGCAGAAATAAACATTGCATGCTTAGCAGTCACATATGCATGCATTGCTATAGTATAATATGGTTGGATATTTGTAATGGAGGAAGCTGTTAGTTGCATAAAAGCAGTATTATGATGATAGCTTTCCATTTGTTGAAATAAGTCAACCATACTGGTTTGAGATCTAGTCAATTGCGTCATATCCAATTCATCACCCAAAATTGTTTCAATAGCTTCATGTTAATTTGAAGTTTTTGACAGAGATTCAACTTCTGCATGTTGATCACATTAGGGCATGATTAGTTTAGTTGACCAGGTTTAATTATAGCTGGTGCGGTAAGCCTGGAAATGTCAGAAACAGTGAATTTTGGTAAAAAAATCTCAAATTTCAACTTGAAACTCTAAGATAAAATAAAGCAATATATAATGTTACTTAAATGAGATATGATAGACTTGTAACATCACTTAAATTTGATTTCTAGTAAATTTTTATAATTAAAATGCTACATACAACAGATATATGTTTTTGTATATTTGGAAATTAATTTGATTTAGGAATCCTTGACAATACAAAATTCAAAGAAAAAGGAAAACTTAAAAAAAGAAAAAATTGTATGAAAAATAAACAGAATAATGTTAGATCAAACTTTAGAAAGCAAGACTTCATCGTGATGAGACAATCTTGAGAAATTGGAAGAATATGCACCTTGTAACTTCACAAAAAGGAGTTAGCCATCAAGCATCTCAAGAAAAATGGAGCAATATTTCAGTGTAGATAGGAGTTGATTGCAGAGTAGATTGGAGGTTTTGAGGGAGGAGGGAGTGGAAGGCTTGGGAGTTGGGAGTAGGGAAGATTACACCACCTGACAAATGTGCGGAAATTGCGCTCTTCTCAATCAATATAAGCCATAAAACCAGTGTGCTGTTGTGGTTTGAAACAATGCGGGATGCCAGTAAAAGCAGTTATTTTGCAAATTGTCCAATATTATGCTACCAGTATTTCAAATTTTCTAGACACATTACTGATACATCTCTATGAATTTGGCTTTTTTAAGTCAAAACATCACTACACTAATTAATATTTTGAATATTTATGTATATGAAGCATTAAGTATTTTCAGAAATCATGTCTATTAGTGGAGGATGAGCCTTGACATAACAGTAAGGTTGTTCCATTGTGACTTGGAAATTACAAGTTTGGATTTTAGGAAATAATCTCTTCTTCATTCATGATAAGACTGTATATAATTGAATCCTTTGGAGATTTTATGTTGGTAGAAGCCTTGTACATTGGGTTTGAGGGTTTGAATGTCTTTTTTGCTAATGTGTGGGCTTATTACCCAAAAAATCACTGAATCTGGTTTTCTGTTTATCACATTGTCCACAGCTTACTATATGATTATATTTATATATATAATGAAATTCCTTTCTATTACAATATACAGATTTTTGTAACTGTTGTCACTTTGCCGCATGCTATTGTCATTGTCTGAATCATTGATATATTTTATATCGTAAAAGCCTCTTCAACCAAATTATTATAGTGCATTTTTTTATGTAAGCCTTATAGCATATTAATGTGCAAAATTCAGCTAGACATGTGACTGCTGTATTTGATTAAGTCCAGCACTTCAAATTGATTTTTTTAAGCTTATTTGCAGGTTGCTTCCAAGAAGTTAACACTAAAAAATGTCACAGACTACATAACAGATATAATCTGCAAGCGTGCACAAAGTGGATACAACTATGGTGTGATACTTATACCAGAAGGCTTGATTGATTTTATTCCTGAGGTTTTCCTCCTATTCTTCATTCTTCTCTCCCTCTCTTAGTCACACACACACATGCACATGGACACACACAGAGAGTTATGTATGACTAATGATTTCAGACATGTTCTTCTAGGTTCAACAATTGATTGCTGAACTAAATGAGATTCTTGCCCATGATGTTGTTGACAAAGCTGGATCGTGGAAGGGTAAACTTCAAGAGCAATCCAGAGTGCTTTTTGAATTTCTTCCTCTAGCTATTCAGGAACAGCTTCTGCTGGAAAGAGATCCTCATGGAAACGTCCAGGTATTGCTAATGCACATTACTCATTTGAGTTTAGCAATATTTTGTCTGAGGCAATCTGATGTTCTTGTTTCTCCATGCATTGTCAGGTAGCTAAGATAGAAACTGAAAAGATGCTTATTTCTATGGTTGAAACTGAACTAGAAAAGAGAAGCTTGGAAGGAAAATACCAAGGGCAATTCAAAGGCCAGTCTCACTTTTTTGGGTAAATAAATTTCTATAATTCATAACATGTTATTCTTGAAAGCACTCTAAATAATTAAGTAGTTTTATATTGAGGTCCAACTGACAATTCAGTTGTTATCCACGATTTCAGTTTTTTTTTTTTAAAATTCAGTTGCCTGTTTGATTTTTTTCATAATTGTTGTAGTTATTACCTTCGAAAAAATAATTTATGTAGTTCTGTTAAAGTGATTTTTATTCTTTAGAACTTTCATTTCATGATATTTATATTTTTGTAGTACTTATCATTTTTTATGATATTCTCCCAGCCCCCACTGCTCCACATTGGTGAGAAACTTGTGTATTATTAGGCTTGTCCACTTTTTCATGTGATTTGTTGTGGTGTGTCATCCTAAGGTATGAGGGAAGATGTGGATTGCCAACAAACTTTGATTCCTCATATTGTTATGCATTGGGTTATGCTGCTGCTGTCCTTCTCCATTCTGGAAAAACTGGGCTCATTTCATCGGTTTGTATTCTACCCATTCATCTTCATAGTTGTTCATACTGCTATGTACGAGGCCATGTTGTTTCTCCTGCATTCTTAGTTACAAAGTTGGCAGTTTACCCTCTCTCTCTCTCTCTCTCTCTCTCTCTCTCTCTTTGTATATACATTTATAGAATCATGATTATACTCTTTATGCAATTGTTGCTGTTTGCACTCTGTGTGCATGCACACCTTTGTGTTTTTATATATAAAAAGTATTCAATGGATGACATAGTAAGTAACAATCAATGGACCTATTTGTTTGGTTTTTAGTTTTTTTTTAGTTTTTTCCTGAGACCCAATGCAAAAAACCAAAAAACAACTCGCATGATGTTTTTTCATTCTTGCTTTTTAACATTAAGCAATTAGTTGTGGGTTGATGACTCAGCAGTTAGGGTAAAACTGCAGATAGACTTAATGTTTTGGGGCGGGCTTGTTTTCTAGGCAATGATGATTTCCACTGATGCATTCTTGATTGTGTTGAGTATGATATTCCCTGTTTCAACTTATTTTTTTGTACTTCTAGTTTTTTCTGGTCATCCCTTTGTGTTTTCTTTTTTTTTTCCTTTTTGTTCTGCTTATTGTCTTTATCTTTTTTCCTATTAATTCATTGATCTACCGTTTAAAAATTGAAGTTGGGCAAAGCTATGATCCTTGAAAATGTGCAAAAAGGGCAGGTATAAGAAAAACTCAAAAGGATTATTCCTAACCAAAATATGTTAATGATAGGAAAAAAATAAAAGCACTTAATGGAAAAAATAATTCTACTTATTTTTAGATGTTAAATCCTATGAATAGCCAATGCTTGGTTTGATTCAAATTGTAGTGAATCTAGATTATACATTATCAATATTATGCACATTTAACAACATGACTAATGTCAATTTGATTTTGAAGTACTATAGATGCATTGATGATTATAATGTTTGATTTAGATTATGAATATTTGATTATAAAAATAAAAACTCATAATTTGTCAATTAAAAGAGTGGATTATTAATTATGAGATTTACAACTAAAAGATATTGTAAATAATCTACTTGATTTTCATCAAAATCTATCGTGTCTATGCTATTTGTTTCAAATTATTATGACATCATCATGATCTTATAATAAATACCCTTAATTTGAAATAAACAGACCCTAAATTAAATTCTAGATGACTGGATTTGTAGGGTCCCTTCAAGGCATTAGCATCTCATGGAAAAGAATTGAATCTATTGGCAATATGCTTGTTACTTAATGTGGTTCCTATCATCTTCATTTAATAATTTCCAATAATTTCAATTTCCCTCTCAATTAAATATAATGGAAAATTGTTATATTTTTGAAGTTTTGGTAAAATTTAAAATATTTGGTGTGAAATATTTTATGCACATCATCTATAAAAAGAATGCAGTCGTGAAAACCTGTTTCTTAGTTTATGTTAGAAATCAATTTTTTTTCTGGTTAGTGGGCTTGAGATGGTATGCTTCTATTATTCTACTCAATGGACTTGTTCGACTGTACAGTGCTATTCTTTGATTATTGATTTTTCAGATATACTTATGATACCAATCACAGTTGTAATTTGTGGAACTCGATTAGTCCTATTCTTCTTCTCTTTCCAAATTTTTTTTGTTTGCTTACTGTGTGATTGGTTCTTGAAGACAAAGTATGCAAGTTTTAAAATAGGAGTATCAAATGCTTCATTGATAGGTGTTTTATGTCATCTTCTTAGGTTGGCAATTTAGCTGCTCCTGTTGAGGAATGGACTGTAGGTGGAACTGCTTTGACTTCGATGATGGATGTGGAAAGGAGGCATGGTAAGTTTCTTCTTGCAATCAAACTTGATTTTCTTGGGGTAAGCACTGTGGTGTGCATGCACTTGGACAAGATCAAACAAACTGAAACGGATATGATGTTTTCTGTAACTATGCCATTGTGGTGATTTGGTAGGAATTCTTAAATCACAATTGAAACTATCAGTGACTAGAGATTTGGAGGTTAAGGCAGTGTATCAAATCCATACTTGCAATTTGAGTTGCTTTTTGGACGGTGCCTATTTATTTGGCATCTTTCAGTCCTCTTTCTCACACTCAGATAAAAGGGAGTGAGAGCAAGTGGTTGGTTCATGTATAGGATATGAAAATTGCACATCCTATACGTTAACACAATTGCAAGATTTGGAGTTCCTATCAGTCTAGCCATGAACCACCAATACAAGCCAAAATTGCATTGTTTTTTATGTGATTGGAGTTTTCATTTATTCTCTTAACAACTTCATGAAAGCGTCTGGAATATAAAATGGCTTTAGAAGCTTCTCAAGGAAACTGAGTGAAATTGAAGAACAGTTAGGAAGGTGAAAGAGCCACATGGGAAAACCATGAAAGAAAGAGAATATGTCATACATGAAAGTATTAGCATGATATACAGTGGGTGGTGTACTATTGTGGGAGTGGTGAGAAAATATGCTTAAAAGGAGAATTGAAATAATTGGAAATTTAATCCAGTTATCAACTTGGAGAATAGAAGGTTTTCATGCTTCAACAAAGAATATTGATCTGGTTTTCTCAGATCTCACAGATAAAAGAAGGTGCTCCAAGGACGAATCTTGATAGCCCAGTACATTAATTAATCTAGTATTCTATATTTTTACGAGTAATAATCTAGTATTCTATGTTTTTACGAGTAAAGCAACTTTTTCTCTTACTTTTATCTAAGCCTCAACAGTAGTTATCCTACAGGCAAATTCAAGCCAGTGATTAAGAAGGCAATGGTGGAGCTTGAAGGTAAGTCTACTAGGAATTCATCTTTTATCCCCTTTTTCCATGCATACTGCATTATTGTTTGTTTATACAAATACAGTAATACAGAGTACTTTTCTTTGTGGTCTGAACCTGATTTGGTCCAGACCCATTGAATATTGTTCTGCCCAAAAAACAGTCATTCTTTGTTATGTATATGTATGTTTGTGTGCGTGTGTAAACTAAAGTACACAAATTATGAATAATTCCAACTGCAACAGAAATCGAAGTACGATGGAAAACAGGAAAAATAAAAACATAAAAATTTAAAGGCAGAACCGTAGTGGATAATTTCTCTATATAATTAATATGTGATTATGATTTGTTTTTGCTTATGTTATATATGCTAAAACGGGTGTATTTGTTTATGTTAATTTCGAAACATTCAGGTGCACCATTCTGTAAGTTCGCTTCTGTGCGTGATGACTGGGCCCTCAACAACCGTTACATCAGTCCAGGTACGTTACTGACGGTCTATTGTTTTTTGGGGCGTCAAAATTGGACTTTATTAAAAAAACATGAACAAAGAAGAACACGAACATATAAGGCAAATATTGAAAGGAAATTTTGTAATGACGGGAACATTAATGGGATGATAAAATAGTATTGATCTGTTTTAGATATTTATGATTTCTGATAAGAAAAAAGAAGGATATCATATCACATGGGCTAGATGTCATAGTTGTTAAGGTAGGCGCTTGTAAAAAAAAAAGTTGTTAAGGTAGTACCTAGGCTCTCAAAATGACCAGGTGCATCCACCCCGCCTTAACGGAGTTAACTGAATTTTTGTTGAATCCAGCTAGAGACCTAAGAAAGATATAATAATCAAATTTTGAGGTTTTCTAACAAACATGTTTGTTTGTACATTGGATCTCTTGTTAGTGTGTATTTACTTTTATGGCAAGTTAATTCATAAGTTGTGACTTTATTATTGTGTTTGTTATTTAAACATTTGTATAAGCTAATTTACACTATTTATTTATGTATTTTTAATTATTTATATACATGGAAAAATGTAAATAATAATACAAATATGTATGTTAGAATGAAAATATACAAAAATTAAATATATGGATATTTGATCGAAGAATTTTTGTAAAATTAAAGTTAAAGTTTATAAAATTTTCATTTTCCCAGTTATAGTTTCTACTTTGCTGCATTATTAATTTATCAAACAAAAGTATGTCCAAAACTAAAGGTTTCATCTAGGCCTTCGTGTCAGGCCGTGTCGTGTCTGGGGTAGATTTTTTCGACCCAGTCACGATCCACTTGGGTCATGTTGGTTAATTGTATGAATCGTATCGACTCAATTTTATTTTATTTTTTATTAAATAATTAAAAAAGTAATATAATATTAATATTATATATTTATATGATTATAATAAGTTTAATATAAATTATCTAAATATCTAATATGAGATTTCAAAATTCAAACCACTAAACTATATATAATTTATACAACTTAAAAAAAAATCATTATGACATTATATTTATGAAAAAATTACAAATTGTCATTTATATTATTGCAATTGAAGATTAAAAAATTAAAAATAAAAATCATCAAAAAATTCTATCTCTAGAGGAAATTCTACCCATCAATGATGGAAGTTCATGTAGAGGTGAAGGAAATTTTGTCTGATGGGCAGAATTTCCAACAGAGGACCAATGCCTAGAGGAAGAATCACTCAAAGGAAGTTCCGCTCATCATTGATGGAACTTCCGGCGGAGAAGATCCCTCCAAGGGGAAATTCCGCCGTCACCCCCCCCTCCATATTATTGTAGTTTTTGAGTCATCACTATCGTAGCATCTCAACAGAGCTTTTTTAAAAGAAATCCTTGTACAAGCTTGTTTACTTTGAAACTTCCTCCTCCTTCAGGTCCCATCCAGTTCATTGGTCCTGATTCGGACGTAATAAATCACACTCTACTCCTCGAACTTGGAGCCCAAGCATAGAGCGCTTTTGCCGCCGACCTTCGTGGTTGCATCTCGTCGCAGCTGTACGTGTTTATTTGCACGGAGACATCCAACAACAGTGATATGTGTAGTCGGGGTCGGTGCGAAGGAAACCTCTGTGGAATCAACAAGTCGCTGTAGAACCGAACCCATCAGGTCCAAGTTTTGGTAAGAAATCGATTTATTGTTTTCTGGCTTGGTGCGGTCTTACCGTCATGTAATCCTTGTTGTCGTTTCCAAACAAACTACATGTTTCAGTTTATGAAAGACGATTCTTCGGGCTTAAGAATTAGGTTGCAAGATATTCAATTTTACTTACGAGTGTTGAATGGAATACTGCAATGCAAGCATGCATTAAATTATTGTGCTCAATCTCTGTTATTGGTGGCCGACAATTTTACTTGCACGTCGCCACTAGACTTGAAAACGGAAATTGTATATAAAAACCTATTTTTATTATATCATTTATTAAAATATATATTTCGTATAAAAAAAAATCAGTAAACTTTATTCGTAAATGAAACCTTTGTTGTCATCCAAATTGATAACTTGAAGTTATCTAGTCTAAGGTCCAAGAAAAAAAACTGAACATAAACCACGGTAATCAAAGGCATTCTTCTGAATAGGTGTTTAACAGTATAATGATAGAGGGAAGAGAACTCACATCATGTGATTATTTATTTACCTGTATACATAGGTAAAATTCATTGTCCTCTTACCCACGAACATTGGTTTCATGGAATTGGTGAGACAACCACCTTCCCCGTGGCCCTTCCTGTTTCAAGGTAGGAGAATGCGTCCACCACTTGAGAAAATGGGAAAGGGCCCTTCGAGTCCAACAACGGCTTCACCTTTCCAGACTCCAGACAAGGGCTTAGCTTGGACAGGGTCTCTCCATTGGACGTGACCAAAAAAAAGAATGCTGGGGGAGTAATTGCTCCACCAAGCCCTATCACCGCCACGCTACCGCCTTCTTTCACCACCTTCACGGCCTTTTCGGTTTCACCCATGCCTGCATTGCTTAGTGCATTCAGTTATTGCCAATAACACTATCTGCAAGTAAGTAGAGAAAGTTTTCCCTTATCTAAAGTAAAGCTGGTGGTTTTGAGACCCTTGGATGACTGTGGGGTATCGTATGAGACCTGACTTGAACCTCTAAGATGGTGATAAACTCATTTTCAATTTTAGTGTAAAATGTTAAAATTATTTGATAAACATTCCTGTAGATCGTTGTGATATATAGCAAAAAATAGAAATGTATAGTAAAAAACTTGTAGACAAATAAGACCAAAGACGTTGGTGTCAAATCCACAGACTAAACTATGCATGACTAGTGGCCTTAACCAAAAGCTCGGCTCATCTAAAAGGTTGGGCTATGGATTTTGTGTTCAAAACAACATACCTTTATCCCAATGTGGATGGACGACATGAATATGCAATTTCCAACTTACCCAGAAAAGATCCAGTGTAACTTGAATTTTGCTACAAGTTTGATGAAAACTGCCACGGCACATCAATTTTTTGGGATTTAGGAAATTCATGGTGAAAAAGGTCTTGATTTCATCACAACCATCTAAACCACCATTAGGGAAAAGGTTGTCCTATGTCCAGTGGAACGTTAGCATGGGATCAAACATAAAACATGGAGGATAGATACTACAGCTTGTAAGCCTTCACATCCCAACCTTGATATCTACATGGATAGATACAGATAAAGATCCTGTAACATTCTGAAAGAGAAAGGGAAAAGACAGTCATCGATTAATCCATACCAACAGAATCATAGACAACGTCGTATTTATCTGGCTGCTCTTCAAAATTCTCCTTCGTGTAGTCAATAGCCAAGTCAGCTCCCAAGCTTTTCAGTAGCTCTAATTTTGTAGCACTTGCTGTTGCGGCAATCTTTGAAGCCCCAAAGACATGCTTTGCTACCTAGATAGAGTAAGGAAACAAGAAAATGAATGATGATAAATGCTTGATGCTATTATTATTAAGTCTAAAGATAAATTTAAAATGGTAAATCATCTAGTATGAGGGCATGAATGTGAAGCAACCATTCTGTTATACATACATATATATAAAACAGAAACTCAGCTCAAAAAACAAGTCCTTTTCTTGAAAGGATTGCTCAAACGTGTTGAACACTACAAGATTGACTAAGCACGAGATAACTTCAAGAATTTAGTCGATTAGAAGAAGAATATTTATAACTTTTATGAAGGAACAGAAAGATCACCACCACTACAGAAAAATTTAAAAAAGAAAGAAAGAAAGAATAAGCATGATGTTGGAGGAAAACGAAATGGAAACAACAAGATGCACAGAAAAAGTAGGTGACCTGAATCACAAGCGACCCAACTCCGCCTGCACCACCCAGCACAAGCAGTGATTTACCAGCAGAGAAGCCGGCCTTCTCCAGGCCTTCATATGCTGTGAGAATGGCAAGGGGAAGGGATGCAGCTTGAGCGAAATCTAGGTTGGAAGGCTTCGGAGCCAGAAGCTTCTCCTCCACGGCAGTGTACTCTGCAAGCGACCCAAACTTCTTGGGTTGCTCCAATGCCACTTCGTTTATGTCCCCGTATACTTCGTCTCCTTCCTTAAATTTCTTTACTTGGCTTCCCACCTTCACCACCACACCAGCCACATCGTACCCTGGAATAGTCTGTACACAACAACACACGCCAAATCCAAACCCAATTCAGAATCAACAACAGTGAACGGAAGAACGTTCATCAGCATCATATAAATCCAAGTTCTATCTCTTTACATCATGTAGAATCCAACACATGCCATACAAAATTGAAATGCCCAACTTCATCTAAATCCCTACTACTATCTCTTTGTCAGGGACATGAGATTGGGAGATCAACTCACAGGTGGAGGGGAATCACTGTCCTTGAACATCCCCTGCCTCCTCTTGAAGTCCACCGGGTTCAGGGCGGAGGCCTTGACCTTTACCAGCACCTGGTCCTCACCCACCTCCGGAACCGCCAACTTGTCGTCGAACCTTAGCGCACCCACGTCCCCATACTCGTCGTACACCCACCCCCTCATCTGCGCAAGCACCGAAGCTTCGGTTGCCGACATGCCTGACGGCTGTAGAAGACACCTTGGTGGCTGGCGGTTTGGATGCTGAGCGCCTGAGCCTCATATCCACGGAAGATTCGGGAACCTTGGAAGTGTATAAAAGTCAAAATATTGTTAAAATAATCGCCCATTCCGAACGGTTCGATAATATTGAATTTAATGTATGATGTAACCTTATTATCATTAATATTTAATTTTAAATTAAAATTTAACAAGATACACGAGATTTAATTCATATACATGAACCTGTCAATTTGTTTCAAACTTTGTTTTAATTTCAATAATTTTAACTTTAATTTTTATATATTATTATTATTGTATAAATTCTTATATATACATTTTTATTATATAATTTAATTTATAATTCTAATATTATTTATTTTAGTACTCTAAACTTTAATTATTTGTAATTTCGATGATAGATAGAATTGGAAACAAACACAACTTTATAAGTAATTAAATAAATCGTAAGTAAAGAAAAATGTTAAAATAATTTCATATGACTATAATTTTAGTAACGATGTAGTTCAATTTTGAATATTACGAAAAATTGAAAATTGAATTTTATTATTAAATATAATTAAATTTTATAATAAATTATAAGATAAAAATTTGTATAATGATAATGATGTTTGAGAATTTACGTAAAAATAAAATTGAAATTAAAAGATCATTATTAAACGAAATGTAAAACTTATAATTTGTTATTTATGTAAAAATAAGAATGAATACATGGTATCCAAATCTAAAATGTTTGGATCATATCAAACTTCAAATTAAAATTGGAATGGTTGTTGATTACTCTTGAGGAATCCAAATCTCAAAAATACCTCTGAATTAATATGTTATTTGGAATTTGAAAACTTTAATCCAATTTTCATTTCATGTATAACGTAATTAATTAAATGTAACTATTTTCTTATTATTCATAAGTTTAGGTTTCACCTGGAAATTGAGAGTTTTAGTTTTTTAAGTTTTTTATCATTATTATCATATAATTTTTTATATATAAATTTTTATTTTATATTTTATGATTATTAAAATTAAATTACTTCGTTGTCAAATGAAATAATCTCTTAAGATTATTTTACTCCCATTTATTACAGTTGTTTATTTTATATTTTATGATTATTAAAATTAAATTACTTCGTTGTCAAATGAAATAATCTCTTAAGATTATTTTACTCCCATTTATTACAGTTGACATTCATCTTCCATCTCGTTGTGTTTAACTTTTGTTCGTCTGTTTTTTATTTAGTTAACTAAAATTAACTAAAATACATCATTAGTAAATAAATGAGCTCAACTTGCAATTAACGTAGAAGAGTCATTGGTGATGCACGAGTTATTCGGGTCGGGTTTGGTCCGGCCGAGTTGATGGTACATAATCATTTCTTAAAAAATAAAATTTTATTTTAATAAATTCAACGATCCTCTTAAACTTTTGAAACCCTAAATCATCTGCCGTGGAACTGTCGAAGCGAGCAGGGCGAGCGGAGAATGGCGAGGATGAGTCGGAAGGCATACTCCGTGACGCCGGCGGCGAAGAAGAAGGGGGCTGACTCCTTTACCATCGATTGTGCCAAGCCGGTAGATGACAAGATTATGGATATCGCCTCCCTCGAGAAGTTCCTTCAGGAGAGGATCAAGGTCAACGGAGGTAAGCCTGGGGCTTTCGGCGACGCCGTAGTCATCAGTAGAGAGAAGTACAAGATCACTGTCACGTCCGAGGGGTCCTTTTCCAAGAGGTATGCTGTTGCTTTCACTATCTCTCCCTGTGAGTTGGATCTATTTTTTCTCTCTCCAGGATTTCGATTTTTTAGACATTGCTAAGGTTCAGTGGTAATAGATGAGTTTCGAAGGCATTCGGATGCTTGTTTGCCGATTGCTAAGAAATGCGACCTTTATGGGATGAATTACTGTTATTGCATGTTTATTTTCCATTTTCCTATGATAGCGCCGTCGTAGTGTGATGAGTTGCTGATCTTTTGTGCATCTGATGTTGAGTTTGACGATTGCATCTTACTCTTTCTTTAATTTATTCGAGAAAACTATCCATTGTGGTATATGATTTTTTCTACGTCTAAGAACGATGGATTATATAATCTTTTGTTTTTATTTTTCATAATACGCGGATTTAAAGAAAATATTAAAAACACCATTCAGATTTTTGTTTCACATTTGTGATTGATTTTGATTAAGTTTCATATCAGCTGTTCTTAACAAATTGATTTGAGTGTGTAGAGCAGTAGATCATATACGTTACGTGGAATAGTGGATCATTTTAAGAAAGGGAGTTTTGTGTTGGAGTATATTTTTGAACTTATTTTACCGCAAGGATTTTTTGGCAGATTTAAGTGTATAATTCCCTTTTTCTAGTCGTTAAGAGACCTTTCCTTAAAACTTATGATCTCAGGTTCAAAACTCTGCTAAGGCAACTTAAAGTAATAATATCCAAAAAGAAAAGTATAATTCCCTTTTCAGTTTTGAAATTCATTTTTAGAGATAATGAAAAAGTCGTGGAATATGTTATCGAGACTTATGCAGAATATGAGGTTAGTTGCAGTTGAGATCTGGGCGCATGGATTATAATCATCTACTTCGTTCATTTTTATTATGTGGAAAAATCTGCACGTTTTTTGTCGATTCATCTATGTTCTTTATGGTATTTGTTTGAAATTTGTAAAACTGATATTGCATAGTTCATATTTTTTGGGTTGCATCGAATAGATTCTTCTCTGATAATACTGCCACAGGTTTTTCTAGAACATGTTTTGGCTGCAATTCTTGTTCCGTTGAACCCAAATTACTGCAGATGATTTGATTGCTTAATATCTTCTGGTTGCAGATTTACATTTTTCAGCCTATATGTAAGGTTTGGTTGAGGTTATAGGTAATGGATGCAAAATGTGTCCTGATTTCGTAGATTTTTTTGATACCTGTGTTATTGAATTTTTGACCTATCATTATTGCAAATATTGTTATTTATTTTTGAATTAATGGTGCTTTGGAGGGTATTTATAACTTATTTGTGGTTAGATTATTATTGTTTATTTTAGAAATTTTGTATTAAGTTAATTAATGGTCTAATGTATGCTTACATATACTAAAAATATCTAAAAGTTATAAACTTTATTTTCAATGTCTTATCATTGCCTGGGCACCCAAGGTGTTGTCACACTACCATGGCTCCTTGGCACTGATAATTATTAACATTTAATTTGCTCGTTGTATTTGGTTCATTGGCTTTTTACTTTATACAGTTCTGTCATTTTAAAAATCTGTGTTGGTTGGTTGTCATCTATTTATATGCAGTTTTGCTGGTTTCATTAATCTTTTTGTTATTACTGGATGGATTACGAAGGACTCATGCTATTATTCCATTAGGTTGTTACTACAGATAATTTTGGCATATTTACCACTTATTTTATTACAACATATAATACCAAAAATGTCAGCTTGCATAATGTTGAAATCTAAAATTGATTGAGTTGCATTTTGTGATGGCTGCCAAGGAATTCACTGATCTCATGGCTTTATATTCACAGGTATTTGAAGTACTTAACCAAGAAGTATTTGAAAAAGCACAACGTGAGAGATTGGCTTCGGGTCATTGCATCAAACAAGGACCGTAACGTTTATGAACTTCGATACTTCAATATTGCAGAGAATGAGGGTGATGAAGATTAAGGTCTTTTTATGCACTACCCTAGAGTTTTATAGCCTTAACTTTTAAGCAGATGTTTCCTTGTGAATTTAGATAAATTGTGTGGTATCTTTATTCAATCCAAATTTTGTTATCCTTGGTTTCTCTTTACCTTGATTTGTAGTCCAACGCTTTTTTCCTTGGTCCTGTTAGATTGTTAAGCAATCCTTGTTTATTGTTGGGATCTTTATTGATTCAATCTATGAAAAGTTTTTAAGAAACTTTTGATAAAATGAAGAAATTATTGTTGGTGGCGTTCATTTCCATTGAAGCTAAAATGAGAAGAATCAACATGGCTTGTTTGACTGAAAACACTGTAAACTAATTGAAATTATTTCTTTTTGTTTGATTGTGGGATTAATATGAAGTGACATTAATTTGAAACAAGCAAGCAGTATTCAAATGATAGGTTATTGCAAAAGTGGAATGCATTGTAACACGAAAACGTAGTTGTAATTGTGATTGTAAAATGGATGATTTTGTATTTTCTGAGATTATTTATTGTTTATATACTGTCGTGTTGTTTACATCGTACTCTCAATGTATTTATAATGTTCTTAAGCTTGTCTGATTTCGTTGAATGTATTTCTCAATTGTGAATCATTTATATTGAATATAATTTCTTATAGACTGAATGAAGGAATGGTGTATTTTAAATGGTGGATTATATATAGATATATCTCCAGTTATGAAATTGTTGTGTTGAAGTAGAATGGAAGTATTTTAATGGTGATCTAATGAGGTTGTGTTGCATGCCTTGTTTTTCTCTATGCCTATAAGGGAAAACCTTATCAAGTCTTTTGCATGTTTATCTCTTCTTCCCTGATTATCAAAAATCTGTTGTGTTCTGAAATAAACACTTACGATCTCTTTCTAAAAGATAGCACAACCAGTGGGCTAGTTCCATCGAACGTGCCGGAGGTTTGCATCCATCGGTCGATTCAAAAAGAAGGTACTGAAATTTAATCATTTTGGAAAGAAGGGAGGCATTGATGACATCCAAATACTCTCTGAACCATTAACACGATGGTTTGCATCCATCGGTCGATTCAAATAAGGTGTAAGAATTTTCGGTAACATCCATACTTTCTTAAATGGTTTGCATTATTTAGAAATTAGTGGCCGTGCAAGCGAGCGATTTGGTTTGGTAACAGTTTTTTCCTTCTTTTTGCATTGTAAAAAGTATCATTTTTTTTGTTTGAAATATGGGGTGTTTTGATTGAAAGTGCTTGCGGTGAGTTTTTTTTTTTTTCTTCCAGCTGTCTGAAAGTTTTTGGTGGGCTTTGTTCTCTTTCTCTGTAAAAAGCAGTGTACTTGCTGCAAATGATAAAGGGTATACATATAGTAGTCTCTTTTGAGTCTTCCTTTTTCAATTTACAAGCCCATTAATTTACAAGTATCATTCATGATCAGAATATGCTGTGCTCAGACTAGACATTACTGACGACAGATGGTCATGGAAATATATCTTCATCAATCAGGTGGGATGTTTAAGTGAAGCGCATCCCTGGTATGCATGCACGTGCATGTTGGACGTTCAGAGCTTACCGGCTTTGGCAAGATAGTAGACCGTGCCGGAGGTTACGGCTGGGAGGAAGACGTCGTCCGAGATGGATCCGGCTGGTCCGGGGATGATTCGCTTGGCCATAAGCGCGACCACCGGAACGCCAAATATGTACAGCAGCACATCCTTCGCCGCCTGACCAATGTGGAAGCTGTCCACTTTGATGACCTTCTCAACGATCTTCTGAAACTCCCTTCTGTTCAAGGCCGAATCTTTGTTTGCGTGAATTTCCTGCGAGCCAACCATATATCATCAGGGTCACGAATATTTTCACTGGTTAATTGATTTTAATAGGATAAAATCGATGGACTCTGAGTGGCTTCCTCACATTGAACGTGGTTCGAAGGAAATCGATGGAAGGCAGGCGGAGGCGCAAGGATCCATTCTTCTGGCTAATCACCCTGTTCAAACAGCAAGAAGTACCAACACTCATCATCGTCATCGATCTTTATCGTACATCAGTTAATTTACACAGGTGGATGGGGCGGGCTCACTCCACCGTCTCGTAGACCACTTGGCAGAAGTCGTTCTCGCTCCAGCGCCGGACCTCGTCGTCGAAGTTGGGGTACTTGTTGTCCAGATATTCCTCTATCTTGCGGCCGAGCCCCTCCTTTGTTTCCGCCTTCTCCCTCTGCCCACCCTCTGCAACCAACCAACGACGGGTAAGCGCACAGGTGGGTGGACGTACGGTGTGTGTGTGTTTGTGTAGCAAGAGACGAGAAGACGAAGAGAATCTAGTGCTTGCTTACTTCCTCCCGCCACCTTGCCGACGACGGCCAGGCCGACTTGAGCCACCTGCTTGTGCATGGCCTGTCCCATGAGCGGCGAAGGATGAATCGTGCGTGCGTGTATATCTATATATACGTATGATGGAAGGGAAGAGAAGGCATTGTTTGGAAGGGAAGAATCGACTCCCTTCCTTGTCCCTGCTGTTTCGATTTCTTCATTCGTCGGAGCATACGAGTAAGGGTTAGTATCTTTTAGGTTTAAGGTTCGTTCTTTGTTATTACTGGAATAATTCTGAGGTAATATTTGTACTTTTAAAATTAATAAAAAATATTAAAAAATTTAATTATTATTAAAAAAAATTTTACATATACATTGATTTATTATAAATATATAAATTAATTACTAAAAATACATAAATATTAATATATATATATATAAGATGACAAATACATATAAATATATATTTGATACATAAATATGTATATTTATATTTAATTTACAAATATATATTAATTTACTAGATTACCGGTACATGCACTTTGATGATCTGACCAAATTTTTTCGGTCTAACCGAAAAACTCGGATCTAACTGGATTTTATGAGGGGCAAAATGATTTTGTCATAATCCTCAGATAGCTATAAAAATGATACGGTGTAACTACCTTTTTCATTATATATGATAGTGACATTTATTAAATAATTTTTATATTTTTTACTTTTTATAAAATTAAATCAATATCATTATATTTTTATCGTAAATCATGAAACTCAACACATTTCCTTAAAATGCTCAGACAAACGATACCTTAGTTACGATACAACTTCTTCGTGTTTGATAAATTTTTCAATAACTCTAATGTTTTATAGTAACGAGAGCTTAAAGGAAATACTCCAAAGTTAGGATAGTTATGTTTGACTTCAATTTTACTTATTATAAAGTTAATTTAACGATAAAGAATTAGAATTAAAAATAATGAAGTAAATGATATTAAAGTTATACAATAAATTATATGATAAAAATTTATTTACAAAAGATGTTCTACGATAATGATAACGTGAGAATTTATGTAAAATTAAAATTGAAACTCTTAAAATTAAAACTTAAAAAAAAGTTATGAAATGTAATTATTTATTAATTTTCTAAAAAATGTAATTATTTATGGCTGAAAAAGTAAGCAGTTGGTTGGTGATGATCTGATCGAATTGTAGCAATTGTGACTAAAAAGAATTTGAAGTCTTCAAAAAATTGTTACAGTTTACACAATATTTTCGTAAAAAAATTGCAACATTTCTTTAAGAGAACACGATCTCTACTTTTACGACGTTCTTTTTAAAGATTAACATTTTTTCACGTATTTTGAATTCTTGATTTAAAAAAAATTCAAGCTCGTATTTAAAGAAATGATGAGATATACTTAAGCTATGTTTGTTAACAGGATAATGTGAGATATTTATTGTGTATAATTGGTTGTACATAATAATTAAATTGAAACAAGATAATGTATGAGTTTCTTTTACTATAGTAATTAAATGTAAAATTCTGATAATACCCTCTTTTTTTTTTCCTAAAAAGTATGTTTTCACGCTGCCCTAGCCCCACCGCCATCAGTCTGCCTCTCCTGTCGCAGGCGGCAACCAGCTTACCCTCGAGCCTGTGTCGATGCTGATGGTCACAGGTGGCAATCGACTTATGGGAAGCGACAACTGACCTGCTGGTCAGGTAAGATGCTGTGGAGAGACAGATAAAATGATTAATTCACAGAAAAAATCATGATTTATATGTAAGTGCAAAGTCTGAAGGTTAAGACATTTACCCACAAACTTAGGCAAAGGTAAACTGGATTACCCTCGAGCCTGTGTTAGTGGTTGCAAGCGGCAACTGACTTATAAGAGGTGGCAATTGACTTGCCGACTAGGTAGTATACTGTAGAGAGGCAGATAAAATGATTAATTCATAGGCGATAGTTGGCTTATGAGAGGGGACAGCTAACTTGTTGGCCGGTACACATTCCCGACTATCGATTTCCTGACTCTCACTCGAGTGATAATTTTTCGATATATAATTAAAAATAGTATTGAAGGTAAATTTGAAAATTATTAAACTATAACTGATGTATGTATTTTATCCATCATTCGTCATTAAAAATCATATAAAAACTAAAAATCTCACGCAACCACTCCATCGCCCGTGTTAACAAAAATAGCGTTAACCATTTTAAGACATCAGATGTTCAGACTTCTTCCTATCTAAGGCAAATTAGACTTTCTTTTATTTCAACAATAACCATTAATTATCTCAAAAAAACCCATTAATTATCTCGTCCCAACGTCTGTAAATTTAAGCTATATTGATTAAGCAAACTTACTAATAAATGTCCGATAAATTCTAGTGTAAACATTCAGACTAATAAACCACTGTTTTCCTAACGTTAATTCGTACTTGAAATCTCAAACCTAAATCTTAAGGATTATCTTTACACATGTGTGATCAAATATTCTGTTCATCAAGAACTTATCTATTGGTTACAATATTGGCAAGCAAATACCCATCTAAAGTAATAATTTTTAAAAAAAACGTTGTTAATAATACAACATTTAACTTATCATAAAACACAGTTAAGTTGGAAACAACCTAGACCACACAAATCATCTTAGCTAATCGTAATCTGCCAGAGTGGACAAATCAACAAACCTCAACCATCACCGCTGGACTGGACAAAACCACAAACACCTGGCGTGCATCATCATGCGTCCTCCGCCCGCAATGAACATCCGCTTCGCCGACGACCCATCCCCCTCCACCGCCGCCAACACCGAATTCTTCGACGTCCGCCTCCTCCTCTCCTCCCTCCGGTCCCTCCTCCCCAGACGCTCACGCCCACCCCCACCGCTTCCCCCCCCCTTCGCCCCCGACCACGACCGCCCCCTCTTCCGCCCCTACGTCGCCAAGGTCCCGTGGCACGGCGGGGCCCGTGCCTTCCTCTCGCAGCTGTTCCCACGGTACGGCCACTACTGCGGCCCCAACTGGTCCAGCGGGAAGGATTCCGGGTCGCTGCTGTGGGACCTGAGGCCGATCGACTGGTTGGACTTCTGCTGCTACTGTCACGACATCGGGTACGACACCCATGCCCAGGATAAGCTGTTGAAGGCCGACCTGGCGTTCCTCCGCTGCCTCGAACAACCGAGGATGAAGACCAAGGGGAATGCCGCCGCCGCGTTTTTCTACCGCTCGATGTGCATCTTCGGTGCGTTAATCTCACCGCCTCTGCCCGGTTCTTCGATGCTTTTTTCTTTTTCGATTACGGTAACGCTAACGTCTTCGTTTACACCCAAATCAATCAATTTCAGGGTTGAGGACCGTACTGATCCCGTACAGATTGCAGCTCGTTACGTTACAGGGAGGCCCGTCGGCAGCGGGGCTCACGAGCAACCTGACCGGAAAGAACCCCTCTTTCCGGCGAGATCGGCATTGAAATCCATCTGCTGTTGCAGTGAAGCTGCCGTGCACTCTCTTTTTTTTATTCGTCAATAATTTATGACATCATAATTGTGTGAAAATTTCCTTTATTTTCACTCTTGTAAATGCCAAACCATGAAAAATGTGTACTTTTTAAATTATTTTTTTTAATGTAATTTTTAATTAATATTAAAAATAAAAAATTGTAATTTCAACCTTGTTTCAGATCCAAGAGATTCAATTTTAACTTTATTTAAATTTTTATATCTATAAATTTTTATCGTATAATTTATTTATCGATAATATTTATTTTATTATTTTTAACTCTAAAATAAAAAGCGACCGCATCCTTCGTATCAGAGATTGATTTTATTATCTGTGACGTTATAGCACCAATCATGGTTGCAAGCAGAACAAATGCGAATAATTTGATGTATAATTTACGATATTTGTACTTATCCTCTTTTCTTAAATACAAATACGAAAAAGTATCTACATCAGATATGAGAAAAAAATTAAAACTATATTTCAAAAGTTTCGATCTTTTTTTTTTTTCTGCAGTATAAATATGATACTTTTTTGAATCAAATAGTCTTTCGAATCTGTTTTTATTATCACGTATAA
Organism: Amphibolis antarctica; assembly: GCA_024699675.1. NCBI lineage: Eukaryota > Viridiplantae > Streptophyta > Magnoliopsida > Alismatales > Cymodoceaceae > Amphibolis > Amphibolis antarctica. Next base: position 46,284 of record JAMKPZ010000731.1, read on the forward strand.
AAAATTAAATTTTAAAATTATTTAAAATATAGAACTAATACAAATATGTAAAGAATAACAAACTTTCACTCACGAAAAAGTAACTTCTGTTTACAAATAAAAGACAATCATATGGATTTTCATGAATTTTTATCACTAACAGAAAATCTTTAAACTTTTTATTTCTTAAAAATTTTTGTTTTTATTTTTTTCTCTTTCAGATTTTACGTAAAAAGTCTATTGGTGTACGTTAAACATATGAAAAATAAAAATTTAAAAAAAAATAGAAAATGAAAAAAAATTAAAGATTATTTATGTAAAATTTTAAAAAATTAATTTTAAAAAATTTATAAATATTTTAATATTTTAACATTTCAAATATAATCACAAATCTAACACGTAAAATCAAGAAATTACATTATGATAAATTTTTTGTCAAAATTTTTCGACCTAATTTATGAAAAATGTTTAAAAAAATTTATATAAAAAATTTTAATTTTTTTTTTCATAATTTTTCACACAGAACCTCCTCAAAATGTTAAAATTAAAATTCAAAAATATTTCGGACACAATCATGCACGTTGGCAGTTTGGCGTCACCATTATAATTATTCCCCCCCTTCCACTTTCTGTTTATTTTATTTTATTTTATTTTTCCATCAGAATTTTACCCCCACGCTCTTCTGCCTCCGACGAAACGACGATACCGGCGGTAGCACGTCCAGATCCACGCCTTCCAGGCCACCGTCGGCCCTGCTCTCCCCGTCCCCGGAAACGATTGACCTCTCGAAGGTGGCTTCTGGAAGGCGCCAGCCGTCGGAGTCCGGAGCCTTCGCCGACTGGTTGGCCTCCTCTGCCACCGCCCGCGCTGACGACCTCTGCCTCGGCTCCAATGCTGTCGCTGCTTCTGGCGCTACCACTACAGCACCCACTATTGCAGCAGCGGCAGGGATGCTATGGGGTGGCCGTGCCGGTGCCGGTGCCGGTACCGGTACTGGTGCTGCTCCTACTACTGCAACGACCGTTACGGTACCGGGCGACTCATCTACCTTCGCCCTTCGCCATCCTTTCAGCCACGGCGTCGATTCCGACTCGCCGATGATCGGTCTCCGCGACGCCGTCGTTGTCGCTCCCACAACGGCGGGCGGAAACCAACCCATAATCCCGCTCCTGTCCGCGTCTCCTTACCATGTCGACGACCATACCCGCAACGCCGCTACCGCCATCCACCTCTGGCAACACCAACCATCGTGCTTAGATCTAAACCCTAACCCTAATTTCCGGAAACCGATGGCCATGCCCCTCGCGACAATGCTGGACGGCCCCTCCGGCGCCTTGGGGCCCACCTTCGCTCACCCAATTTCCACGGCAACGTGCCGAGATTGCCGGAGATGCCGGAGCCGGGGTTTTGACTGCTCAACTCACGTCAAGAGCAATTGGGTCCCTGCAGCGCGCCGTCACGAGACCCTGCTCGCCGGCGCTGTTGGGTTTTCTGGATCGACCTCCGCGTCTAAGAAGCCAAGGTTGAGCGCCGCCGCTCCCAACGCCTCCAACTCCAACACACCTCCTCCTAGCTCCGAAACCAGCACCAGTCATCAAGGTACGTTTCTCGATATAAATGATCTCTTGGTTCGTATTTTCCTTTCTCGGCAAGAATTAATTGATCGACGTACGGGGTGGTGGTGCAGAAGAGAGCCTGCCGGGGCAAGTTCGGGTGCCGGCGGTGTTCAAGTGCGTGAGGGTGACGTCCGCGGCTGACGGACAAGGGGAGTACGCTTACCAGGCCATGGTTAGGATTGGTGGGCATGTGTTCAAGGGGTTTCTTTACGACGAAGGCCTCAAGGTGGAGAGAGATCGTAACGGAGACGAGGTAAATAACGGCGGCGACGGCGACGGCGGCGGCATTGCCGTCCCCCGTCTGTCCGATCTGCATCTGGGTGGCGGTGGTGCTTCCAACGTCCACGCCGGTGGGACTTCCCTCATGGGCGGTGGTGGGACATATACATGTTAAACAACATCGACATGTAACATTCGTTCATCCACCTTGATTTTTCTGGTTTGCTTCTTCCCCATATGATGCGTAGACAATTATGAGGTGTAAAAAAGACATTGTGTGCCTCGGTTTCTGATCTCAGCTTTATTTTTAGTTATACATTTTAATTTTTTATTATACATTATAATTTATAATAATATTTATCAAATAATTTTAATATTTTATATTAAAAATTATATCAAAATATTTACATAATAAATTATATAATTTATTAAAAAATAAATTTTTTACTTTTACAACAAATACATTTTATTCTCAACCCTTATCAATAAAAGATGCATCATTATTGTTAAGAGGACATGTTTAATGTTTTATCGGTGTTTTAAGTTTTCGTTTATTTATAGGTTAGTTACTATATATTTTTATTTTTTATTATATATTTAGTAATTTATTATAATATTTATCAAATAATTTTAATATTTTATATTAAAAAATTATAATAAAATACTTATATCATGAATTATATAATTTAAAAAATATAAATTTTATATTATTTAATTTTACTACGTAAATAAATAGAACACGACAAGAAGTTAACTTTTAACTAAAGGAGTTTGTATTTTTTTAAAATTAATGAAGAAATTTATCATTACCCGTGGAAATTTGTAGTCCAGAACATGTCGTCACGTGACATTAAATACATTATTCTATTTATTTTCACGTTCTTTAACGTAGTAATATTATTAGATGATTTCACGTTCTTTATTACTATAGTAATATTTTTACGTTTTTTATTATATATTATAACTATTTAAAGTAATATTTATTAGATAATTTTAATATTTTATATTAAAATATTTACAACATAAATCATATAATTTAAAAAAAATGAATATTACTTTATCTAATTCTATGTTTTAAGTAAACACATTTAACTAGCTACCACAACGATCATTGTCAAATAATTACAAATTAATTAACACTGATGAAGGTAATTATCTTATCAACGCACATATTCATAATTTTTTCTCACGAATCTATTTTTTTGCAACAAATATGTTAAAGTTATAATAAGAAATTTAAAAAATATTTTTTAAATAAAAATTTAAATCAAAGATCTCAGAATCTTTTTAAAAGAATACATCACTTCAATGTTTCACGAACATTACCGTTACAAACTCATCACGAAAGCGTTCTCGTTAAGGGAGATTTTTTCTTTTTATTTATAAATTTTTATATATCATTAATAATAATAATTATATAATTATAATATATAATAAATATAATTAAAAAATATTAAAATAAACGCAGCATCATCGGACCTCATGCCATCTGCGGCCGCACAGACGACGCAGTACGTTTTCAGTGAAAAATGGGGCTTCTTTTTGAAGATTGCGCTTCGGACGATCATCTTCCGGCGCCTCTCTTTTTGTGCGCTTCGTCTGGTCTTTACCCTTTCCGAGCATGGAGAGATCGGAGGTTGGAGGAGGGCGAAGCCTATGATTAAAATGTAAGTGTGTGCTAGTATAGGTCGTCGGCAGCGTCCTGTTTTCTTCTGTAGATACTGCTACGCTTCCTTTCCCAATGTGCAGCACAGGAGGCGTCGAGCTTCTTTCCCTGCTCATCTCGCGGTGAGTTACGTTTGATGTGACTGTGGGTCTGCTGCGTGACGACCAGCGGAAAGAAAACCACGCCTTACGTGTAGTTCAGGCCTTCGTCACAACAGAAACCCTAGAGGAAAGGTTTGATGACGAGATATTTTAATTTTAATAATTATAAAAAATTAAAATTTAAAATAATTTAATTAATAATATTATAATTATATAATAAATTATTAAATAAAATTTTATACCATACAAATGATATATAAAAAACGAAAACAAATACCCAAATCAAATGCACCTGAAGTAACGTTTATTTTAGGGTTTATTTTACGATGATTAGATTAATCGTTGGTTGGGCATCGGAGGGTTCTCATTTGCCTCTCGTTTTAAGGACCGTTTGTTTAAATATTATATGTTACAGTTGTGTACAGTAATATTTATTAAATATTTTTAATATTTTATATAAAAAATATATTAAAAGGTTATATAATAAATTATATAATTTTTTAAAAAATGTTAACTTCATTTTATTTAATTCTATATTTTAAATAAATACTACCTTGATGAAAAGATTCGATAATGCTCGAAGAAAAGTTAAAGGCATCTATTTATAGTTAAAAAATATTTTAGTGATTAAAATCTCAAATTCAAATTCACAATACTCTAGGCAAGTCAAGACATCCATTTATTGTTAAAGTGATATCTTTTAATATTTCTTAAAATTCAAAAATTTCAAGTTCGAACTTTCGTTCCGGTGATACTAAAGGAATGTTTATGTCTCTTATAAATCAATAAAAAAGAAATTTTAAATTTTTTTAATTATTAAAATATTTTAATTTTTTTAAAATTAAATATAAATTTTCTTATATTTTCATAAGGTGCACAAATTATTTCAGAAAATTTTCTATTTTCATTTTTTTTTTAATTTGTAATAATAAAAAAATTTTAAATTTTAAATTTCCAAAAAAAAACAAACTCCTCTAATAAAAAAAATTAGGAAAAAAAGCCAAGGGCACTGATTTATCGGAGAAATTTTTATTAAAATTTAACTTAAAATTAATTAATAATGAAAAAGTAAAAGTATCACGATATAAAGATCTAAAATCTTCGTATTCTATGTAATGTAAGACTATCCAACATTTTTCCGTACTTAATAAACGTAAACGAGTGACTTATAAACGTATGTAAAATCTCAATGGTCTGATATCATATTAAAGTTCAATTTAAAATTAATTGATAATAAAATAACAAGATGCCATACCAGATAATTGTGAATTAGAGATTGTGATCTTTGATCAATTTTCATATTCGACAGATTCCATACCAGATAACATATTAATCAAAGGTAACAATTCAAACTTTACATTTATACCTTTCATTTGACAATGAAATTTATAAAAAAAATTACTGTTCAAAGTATATATTTTAATAAATAATTTATAATAAAAATAAAGATGTTCACAATAGTTGTTAAAGAAGAAAAAAAATTTCACCTTAAAAATCATGCTAACCTAAAAATAAATAAATTGCTGATTCATTTAACATGCAAACATTGTCAAAACAAAACCTATAATTTCCATCTATTTGAATCATGAAATACATGAGAAAGGCATCTTGTCATTATTTTAAAACAAACAATGACACTACCAACATGTTTTCGATCCAAAGAAGTGGATGCTAAATCTCTTGAAATGGGCAAGACAGTAACAACATATCCGGAGGTGAACATTTACAAGTCGATACTGCTTGTGAACTCTTCTTCTCAAGGCCACAGTCTACATCTACTTACAACCCAATCGAAATACAACATGGGATCTGTGATCTTACAATTAATTCTTCGGGCAATGATTCTGTAAGTAAGTTGGAAAAAAAAAAAGGTGTCAATTTGTATGGGTCAAGTGATCCTCCTGCTGCGCAGAGAGAGAGAGAGAGAGTTTATCTTTTCTTCACAGAAAAAAAAAAATACAAGCCATCTCCTACAAACTTTCTTCAAGGAATCCACTTCTTCACCTTCTGCAGTGAAGAACGTACTACTACTGAGAACTCTCACTAATTCTCGGACAAGAAGTGACCCCATGGGTCAAGTGTCTCAGGATTCTTCTGCAAAAGCTTTGAATATGAAATCACGGAAGCGTCTCGAGTACTGCCTTGGATCAACCGCAGAAATCGACGTTGGATCATATTGGATAGATTTGTATGCATGCTCTAGCTTCTTGCTAATGTCATAGTCCTGGAGAATGTCAATGATGCCAAAGAACAAGACAACATCGTACAGGTCTCCTGTTGGGTCCCCAAACGACTGAGCATCACAATCACTCTTCCTCACTGTGTGTTCAACATGGCAAGGCATGTTGATTCCAAGTTTGATAGATGGGCATCTGCAGATCAAAATGAATTGAATCATAGAGCTTGCACTCTCAAAATCAAATTAGTTCATAGTAATTAACTCACCAAAACACATGGTACTCTCAATCAATTAGCTCATAGTGTAACATTAAAGTACATAATTATTTGGTAGCGTAGGAAAGATAGTGTAAATTTTTTTTTTAATTGCATAGCATCAACTTCTACGCATTCACATGATAATAGGATAGTGTTCCTGTAGGCACCTAAGTGTGTTTAATTTTTTTATTTGCTAAACTAAAATCTAATTATATGTTAGTTAATCTATAGTGGTACCTGTATTATGTTTTCAAGTTTCAACCTAATCCAAGCCATTCTTTTTGTTATTTTTTATTTCAAAATCTATGGTTGAATTTTAACAAAAATTGGTGAATTTTGGTCCCTTAAATCAATCATCAACAAGTATTTAAATTGAATAAAATTTTCACATTGTGTTAGGGTTTGAGATTTAGAATTTAGGATATCTAAAATAATTGCAGAAGTCCAAAGAATCGTTTCAAGTTTCCACTAACCAATTGCAGAAGTCCAGTTCAAACACACAAAATCTAAGCTCCCAAAGAACGTTTTCATATTTCAACCCACAAATTCAGGCAGCTACAGGATAAGGCCATGGCATTGATAATCAGTAGTGAACACATTTAATTTTTTGCAGGTAGTTCATCATGGTCATTTGACGTTCTTACTTGTTTTGATCAGTAAACATCTGATCCATGTCCACCTTGGAGAGACGAGGTGTCCCTTCACTCATGTTGCTTATCTCACTGCTACCTGTAACATTTTATATTTCAGCTGAAATTTAGATGATTGACTTGTAATGGTTTATGTTGAGATATAACCTTCACTCAGAAATGGATCCCTGGAGAACGTCCCATCTCTAAAATGTATACCGACTAGAAGACTATAATCCATAACCCTCTCCTGCTCTAGAAATTCACAGTCCCGATCAATCTGTCTGAAAGATTAAGGTGGCATTAGTGGCTGTTGCTGGTGCAAAGCAATCGATCAATTCTAGACAATCATGTATAGTTCAGAAAATTATGGGGAGACAAACCCCCAGAGATTTTACCAAACAAAACAAATGCATCAAGCACCAGCAGAGTTTTGTGCTACCTTTGAAACTCTTGGAACCATGATCCCTGGAGTCGGAATATAAAATTAAGATCAAGATCCTTGAGAGTGGTGTTTGCATCTATCTGATCCTCAGGTTTAGAAGTTGTACGGCCAAGAGAAGAACCTGTTAAAATAGTCTCACATTGATAAATGTTGAGAATAAATTAAATTTAATATATAAAAAATTCTTCTACACATAGTCAATTGATTTTAAGATGAAATTTTAATATAACATCAGAACTAATTCATGTACATTCACCTATGAACACTTGTAAGTATAAAAAATTAAAAACAAGCTATGGTGAGGGGGAATGTTAGAATATTCTCGCATTAATAAATATAAAAAATAAATTAAACTTAATATATAAAGAATTTTTTCACTTATAATCAATTAATTTTGAAATAAAAATTTAACAGAACCTTTCAAGTCAAAGCGCCTGTGGATGGTGTATTCAGAGCAGAACAAATTTCCCATTATTACAAACCGAACCTGTTTAAATTACATGCCAACAAACAAACAACATGCTTAGAAAGATTGAAGACGTGTGAGTTGAAGAGCGGGTGCTCATTCACAACAACACCATTCTTACCTTCTTCTGTGTAGCTCCAGTCAGTTTGACAGAGTGGAGGCCAAAAAACTTTGTTACCAATGTATTCTCAAAGGCACAAACATGGTTGTAATATGCTTGAAGCATCCTCAAAAGCACCTTGACCAGCATTAATTTGGAACACTCGATCAACAATTCTTATTCCTCTCTGAACCATTAACAAAATTCCAAGGATAGAGAAGAGGGACACGATGGGCTGACCTTCACTTCAGATTTCTTCATTGTCTTTATCATGTAGCGATCGTCGTGGGTGAGGTAGAAGAAGCTTCCACTTTTCCCCGGGGACGAGAGCTCCCGAAGGGCATCATTACCGCATATAGAGATCATGTAATCGGCAGGATCAACCTTGAAGAGCTTGCGGAGGGTCCTGCAATAGAAAGCCAAGCCAGGGCCATGCTGATGACGTTGGGGCGGAAGCACGAGGTGGTTGGTTACCTTGACTGACCTGAACACAACAGGGCAATAGTCCTTCCATTTGAAGTCGCAAGATTGATGTGGGGGTGTGTACTTGGATCCTTCTGGTGGGAATTTTGTCCATAACTTCTCCTTTGGATCAAAGGCAGATGCTTTCAGATCAAGAGATGTGGCGGGAGCAGGCCTTCCAACAGAGTGCCTGTCCACTCCCATGAACAATATCCACAAACACAAGCTGAAGTCATTACAGTTTTCAATGGATGGGCAAATCCAGTTTCTCTGTGATGCCAATGTTTTTAATTGAGTTTGAAATCATGGGGTGAATGATCGATATGTATACAGTAATCCAAATGCAATAATTTAAATGCATAAGTCATTTATTTGATTGTATTTCTCAACAATATAACTATAAAAATACATAAATGCAATAACTATAAAACAAACTCAAAATAAGAAAAATAAACTCATAAAAATATGCATTTTCTATCCGTAAATAATATGCAACTAAATTAGAGCATAATAGTTTCTGATATCGCCAACAAGAAGAAGAGGCATTTTTTGTTGGTAAAATCAATTATTGACCAGTGAAAATCATTAAAATCAAGAAGAAGATGTTGGATACCATTAGATTCTGATGACTATCCCGTTAAAATCAATTATTGACCAGTGAAAAACAACTTAACAAGTGGTTATAAAAGTAAGTCATGGTTGGTCACATTGTTGTTTTGGCAACAAAAACAAAGCAACCAACCTGATTCCAAGCTGGAGATTAAGCATGAGGTCGTAGTTCTTGTGCCCCTTGCATATGGTCTCTCCCTGCTTCTTCTTCACCTGCTTGGGCACCCACCTGGCCGGCGGGCTCCTCCCAGACTTGGGGTCGGCGTCATCGGGTGTGGTCGGCTCCCTGTCGACGAAGCTGCTCCTCCGCCACGGCATGGCCTGAAGATGGTCGTCCTCGGGCGCGGCAGCCCAAGCGAGCACCTTCTGGGAGGGTAGAATGGACACGTTCTGTCGCGGGCATATCCTGCACTGGTCGAGATCCACGGCGAGAGCGTCCTGCGGGTCGCGGGGCAGATTGCCCGGGGACGCGGAGGAAGCGGAGGGCAAGAACATGCCCTTCCTGACGCTGGGGTCCTTGCTCCATATGCCCACGTAGGTGCTGCCGTCCGACCACCGGAACTGGCCCTTCCCGCACGGTGCGCCGTCCTCCCATTGCCCGTCGTAGCGATTGCCACTGGCCCAGACCAACACGCCCTGCCCGCTCAACGCCCCGCCCTTCCACCCCCCGGTGTACTCGTGCCCCATCTTCCACGTATACCTCCCCTCCCCGTTCTGCACCCCGAACCTCCACTCACCGTCGTAGCAGTCGCCGTTCACGTAGGTCCTCGCGCCGTTGCCGTGCTTGAGGTTCATGGAGTAGGTCCCCCTGTAGGTGTCGCCGGCGGCACCGGTGAAGGTGCCGCAGCCGTCGAGGAAGGCGGCGTTGAAGTCACCCTCGTATGTGGCGCCCGAGGGCCAAGAGAACTTGCCCTTTCCCGTCATCCTCCCCTTCTGCCACTCCCCCTCGTACATGCACCCGTCCATCCAGAGGTACTTGCCGGTGCCGTGCGCGCGCTCGTCGCACCAGAGACCGGTGTAGAAATCCCCGGACGAAAGAAGGCGCTCCACGTGACAGAGCTCTGAGCCATCCCCACCAACCACGTCCCTCTCAGGTTCCGGTGAGGTGAAGTCGTCGTCCAGCGGAGCCACCGACATAGGCGCGAAGAGGCTGCACCCTCGCCGCTTTAGCTGCGCCTTCCGTACCGTCGACTCCCACGCCTTGCACCGTTGGTTTTCTTTGTGCATTCTCCTTCCTCCTCCCAACAACAACCACGACAACTCAACAACAGGCGGGAACCCACCAAACCCCATCTTGAAACCAGTCTTCCTCCTCCATTCTCCGACCACCTCGCAACCCAATTCCTCGTGTTCTCAGCAACCCATTTCTTAAATCCACCATTGCAGTTGCAGACGATCCCACCCCGGACGACGGAGAAATGCAAAGCCGGCCTCCGGTCTCCACCACCACCACCTCCTCCTCCGTGGAAAGGCAGAACCGTGAGAGGGAGGAAGGATCTTGGCTGAGGTGGGGAGAGAAAGCTGCTTCCATTTTTAGCCACGGAGACGAAACGGAGAGGACCGGCTCGCTTTATTGGTCTTTCCGTCCAAAACGACTAAATAATGTTATTATTAAATACGTGGATCGAAGCGTTTTTTCTTTTTCCTATTTTTGGGGGAAAAAAAAAGGGCACAGCTCTCCATTTCGGCTTCCCAAATTAGCAGCTGCATCTTCAACGACAGAATAAATTGGCGAGCAACTACAGATGTCCAGAGCAAACTCTTATTTTCTGAATTCTTTATCTTATTAAAATCGAAGTCCAATGATATGATTAATTAATTAATATATGAGAGATCTATTGAGTATTGAAATTTCAACTTAATTTGAGTTATATTTGTCAAGATTTTTCATTACAGAATCAGTGATAGGAATTTAACAAAAATCAATAAATTTTAAGACCGTTGAAACAAGGGGCAATGATTATTTAAATTAGTTGTGTTTTAGACGTTATCTAATCTAATAACTTTATTCGGACATTGGCATTTAATAGTGCCTTTTGGATCCTTCACTTCTACAAAAATGACATTGAGCAATGAGGCCCCAGAGAAGAGTGGACTGTCTGACAATACAACTTGACAAGAATTTTTTTTTCCCTTTTTTTGACGGGTCCACTTGACAAGAGTATTGTCCCTCAGAAAATTAAATATTCTTCAAGCGAATGGTCCCCGTGCCTCCCCAGATTCAATCTCATTACCTCACATAATGAACTCGCGGTAAGAAAGGCACCCAGACGCTAGTCCGGAGCGGAAGGAAGGATTCTAATTTTTTTTTAAAAAAAATACAGAAAATAATAGGAAATTTAAAAAAATTCAGAGGAACAAACCAACATGCTTGCTCACACCACTTTGCAAGAACAATTTGTCAGAGAAAGTTTTTAACCTTCTCTAGACGAATGGTGCAGATTGGGCATATCTGTTACCGTGTATGTAGGCCCTGAAAGAAGACTCAAATGATCCAATGTATGTTGAAGGGAGATGATGTGCTGAGGCAGCTCTTACGTGGAATTGAACTCCAAAGAGACATGGCTGGCATCAAGGAAGATTTGCAAAAGAACGGCAAGAAATCTGCAACAAACGGTGCAAAGAGAGGTGCGATGGCCCTGGTTCCATCTAAACCAAAGCAGAACAAGAACGAAGCATGGAACATTCATATGCATGGTAGTACTTCTAGCAATGGATGTTCAAGTTCATACGTCTGTTTAACATACGATTTTCGTGTTTAACATACTTCTAGTATATAATCATCTTTTCATGAACAATCTTATAATGAACCCATCCAAATCATTTAAATAGCTGAAAAAACATCTGAAATCAAAGAATAAGCCAATTCTTGTTGACAGCGGCATCTGCCATACAACAAAAGCCTTATTTCATTGTATATCAGGAGCATTTTATTGGGATATCCAGTGAAACATAGATGCGAGACTGATGTGTGCAAGACATCCTTAATGCGAGAGTATCCATTGAAATGCTAGTTTGGGAGTTGCGAAAGATAGATATCTTCGCAAGAAATGGATGGATAGACCGGACACAACCTAACAGAGAATTTGTAAGGTTGTGGCTTGACCAGATACTGCTCATGAACGCATGCTGACCAACTGTCGTCTCCACCCAGACCCATGTGTTTGTGATCGAGATGAACCTATAACACAAAAATAAAAAAATCATCGTAGGTCAATTGCTGAAGCAAAAGTCGTAAGGAATATGGTACAGATAGATGTTTATGTATGGCAAACAAGAAATCTCCGGCCAAGTTTAGTACCTCAATATTATCTCCCTCAATAAGATCTTCATTATGAGTTGCCCCATCAAGCTCTGCGGTGCCGTAGAAACTTGCACTCATCTGCATTGGTGGGCTTTCATCATACATGGAAGCAAACAAGCCGAATCCATTTTCATTTTGAAATGCAACCCATCTAACATCAGCACGCCCAGCACATTCACCAGGAGCTATATATGGAACATGCAAATCTTTTACGTTCATTTCATAGACACCAACGTGGGCAGCTTCTTTACGATCAGGGTAACATTCAAATGGTCCTTTTCCATACCATCTTATCTGATCTAATGACTTATCAATATGAAATTCTAGTCCAACACGTGGTAAAGGTGGAAGGTCAGCCTTAGGTTCAATATTGTATTCGATGATTACATCTCCAGATCCATGTATTTTGTAGCTAACGTCAATCTGGAATATAGTGCAGCTGCTGTCCTGCACGTGACCTTCAAGCTGCTCCTTTCCTTCCTGAGACTTATTAATGCCGAAATAAGTGCAATGAATGTGCACAACCTGATCAGACGCCTGCATAGAACAGCTATCAACGTGAAATGTCATTTTATCCAGGAAACTGTCTCTCCACATCTTGGCGCAACTGTTTGATTCCCCACCATTGTCATTGTCGGTAGGAGCACGCCAGAAGCATGGAAATATACCCTTCTGGAGTAAAGAATGCCCATTCACCTACAATTCAGAACCATGACTCAATAGTTGCTTTATTTGTAAATTCCGTTGCATATTAGGATAAATGATGCAGTACTGGTGTAATGCTAGAAATTAACTTGCGAACAAATTTGGAGGCACTGGTCAAAATCTTAAAGGTTGAAAAATATTGCAATTTCAAAATATAGTAAAATAAAGCTTGCAATACTTCATAAATCAAGGCAAAGATGATCACACCACAAAAGAGAATTTGAAAAGAAAAAAATTATCTACCAAGAACTCTGTAGTACATGTTGGGTAGTTTTGCATTAGTGATCAATCTTCATAATGTAATATTATTTGTTAATAATTCTTTCCCGTTGAGCAATAAAAGAGTCAGCAACTCCCGAAAGCAAGAAAATCGAATTATGTATAACAATTGGATCACCAAATAAAACTTGTGCCAGAAAATAAATACCCATTCCAGAAGCATTGAAGTATGCTGGGTTCTAATTGGACCATGGTAGCTACTCTACAATGTCATACCAATGTGTTACCTAGAATTTCTCAGTCATCCAGATTTCTTTTGGTGGATCTATGCAACAGAGTTAAGAAATTCAGTTGACTTGCTGGTGGGTCAAAAGGGTTTGACAAACTATAGCTTAAGGAAAAAATGGTAATGAGTGATGATGATAATAAAGGCCTTCATGCTAGATATGGACAAGATGTTCTTTCATGCTACTGGAGAAGCCTTAGAAAATGTCCTATGCATGTGAAATTCAAACCAGCAACCACCCAACTCGAGCAGTGATTATGTAACAAATGAGATACTGTTCAGTCCATTAAAAGCATTGATGATGATGGCACAACAAAAAACAGCAACCCAAGAAAAAGTGTTTCGCAATAAAAGCTAAAAAAGAATATTCTCTAAAGCAACCATTTCTCAATAAAGCCAGATGCTCCACCAATGATAAAAAGTTATATTCAGAAGCTAACAAGTATTAATATTTAAAAAAAACTAAATGGCTTCTACATGGATCAGTTTGTAAACATTTTCATAAAATGGTTAATATTGAAAGAGAAAATGGCACAAGATCAACCATTGAAGCACAATGGCACAAGTAATTTAATTGAAACAATATTTATATAAGTTACAAAGGATAACACAAACACATAAGCAATGTAAGACTTAAACCTTCAAATAAACACTTAAAAACTCTAAAACATTATTTAAAACATGAATGGTCTTATTTGTAGCACCATATGCAAACTCTCACATCATATAAAGAAAAAGATCTGAACATATATATACCTTCCAACTTTCAATGGTTCCTGACTGTGTACTCACTTCAATCTCCCAGTCGTTTTGCTTTTTAACAATAATTATTTGATCAGATTGTTCAGTATACAAAGTGAAACAATTGAGAAATTTAAGGACCTGGAAAGGAGCATATCAAGTTTACAAGAGAACAAATATAGTATAAGCCTATAATGTACAAGGAAACCATTAATTACAACTTTACAAGAATCAAAAGTAGGACTTACATGGGGACCACACCTTTTCTGTAAAGGCAAACACAGCTGGGTTGATGCCAGAATATGCCCAGCTTCCGCCCAACGTGTGGAATTTTTGTTTCTAGTGATTATTGTCAGGAACACCTCTAAGGCTGAAGATTTTTTCCAGAGAGCATACCAAGGAGAAGCTGCTAGTTCTATGGTGAAACTACTTTGGGGTTCTATATGTGGGAGGTCAAATGTTCCAGAACCTAAGTCCTGACCATCACCCTGAAGACACCAGCTAAACTCCAAGGCATTTGTTGCTTCAAAAAATTGGGCATTTACAATCTGCAGAAAAAATTTGAAAATTTGATTTTATGTTTTCTGCTGACACACAAAATTTTGGAAAAAGCACGAGTTAAATTATTTGCACCATAGACTTAATATTGCAATCATAGAAGCAAGAAACATACATTCTTGCAGAATCTATAGCTTTGATACTGAAAATAGTACCTGAATTGCCTCTCCCTTCAGATATATTTTTATGGGCTGATAAACATGCTTAACTTCTGAAAGAACGAGAAAATATCTGTAAGAAAAAGTACATGGAAATACAGCATACTGCATTCCAGAAAGGCTGTCAAACAAGATTTGTTTAAAAAACAGATTACCTAAATCCTATCCAAGAAAAATTTACGGTTAAAAGTACTGGTAGTGGGGAAAAAAGGAAAAACAAATGGACAAGACTTCCACAAATGTGAGACCTTGAGAGAACTGAATGGTATACAACGTTACCTCCACAAATGGTAGGTCAATGTAAACTAAAAATATTTGTGGATTACCATTTAATGCAGGGTGCGGAGTTCTATCAGGCCAGGTAAGCCCATTCACACAGAAGTTCAAGTCATTTGGTGTATCTCCAAAGTCACCCCCATATGCCCAATATTTACAGCCATCACTACCTTCTTTAAGTAGGCCCTGCAGTAAAGAAGAGCCCATTGTCAATTGAAAATAGTTTACAAAATGCTTTCAACCCAACAAAAATCAACGTCCATCATAAAAAGCCAAAATACAGTAAATATTCCTTTTGGACCATGCCCAAACTTGATTTAAACAGATGAGCTTATCTTCATCAAATTAATGTTACCCTGTAATAGTGGATTTGTTTTTCTTTGGCACTCTACACTTTAAAGGTAGTTCAAAAGGATATTCTGAGTTTTAAAAGCTCAGATGCTAATGCTCCAAAAACAGAATGAACATTGTACAGAGAGAACAAAAAACATTAAATGGTCATTTTCCGATTTACTTTAAATTTAATGGAAATTCTATTTGAGGGCAAGACTTGGTGCAACAACAAGGTTGTTCTATTGTGAGCAATAGGTTACGGATTAGAATCCTAGGAAGCAATCCCTTCATTGGTCAGAGCCCTGTAGACTAAGTTTGCCTTTTAATGGAAACTTCAACAAAATGGATTGTGTTGAAATTCATTTAACATCTGTTTATTTTTCCATTTTTTGAGAACACTATTTGATATTAATTTAGTGGATGCAAGGTAAAAAGAGAGAACTGCACCACCTATTGTAAAGTAATGTTGCCTCTCTTTCCCTGGTTCCTAGCTTAAATGATCACATGTGTTATTGTGTAAAAGGGACTCCAGTCAGAAGCCTTTAATGCTCTTGATGATTACACTGAATGATGGTGTTCCAGTTTTCTCCATTGATAAGCAAGTGGAGTCCTTTCTATGTACAATGCAGTAAAGGTACAATAAAGCATTACATAGAAAGGGGTAACCCTTTAACTGGTTTGTGCTTTTACATGTTGAAAGTCATGGCCTATGGCTCAACCGCAAATCACAAAACTGAGTGACAAAATCACCAAGTTGCTCATAAATGTGCTATCATAAAAAGTATTTCAGTATAAAAGGGTCTGAAATTCAACTAGAAAAAGAATTTCAAAATATTGAGGAACATGCAAAGCTGGAAAAGAAACAGAAACAGTGTTCACCTGATCAACCCAATCCCATATAAATCCTCCTTGCAGTCCCATTGTGCCATCTATAGCATTCCAATAAACATGAAGATTCCCATTACTATTTCCCATTGCATGTGAATACCTGTAATGGAAAGTTTAACAATACACAACAATAATGTAAGGTAGATAATTGATAGGTCAGATTAGAACAACCACACAATTATCATGCAGAATTCTTACTCGCAAAGAATAAGTGGTCTTGTTTCATTTGGATCATTAGCAATTTTAACTATATCCCACACACGCATATACATTGGGCATACAATATCCGTTGAAGGAGTTTGAGATCCACCTCCTTCATAATGTATTACTCTTGATGGATCCTTCTCACGTACCCAACCTAAGTATGAAAATATCATCAATGTATGCAAACCAGAAGAAAAAAAAGATGGCCAGGATCGATAAAATTATGTACCTGCAGAAGCAGAATGATTAGGTCCATGATCTGCCTCATTACCCAAAGACCATGCAATAATGCATGCATGATTCTTGTCCCTCTCCACCATTCCAATAACACGATCCAACATAGAGAAGGCCCAACTTGGTTCTGAAGTAGGATGTTTCAAATAAGTGGAAAGGGTAAAACCATGTGTCTCTATATTGGCTTCATCAATCATGTAGAAACCAAATATATCACACAGCTCGTACCATCTTGGATGCTGGGGGTAATGGCTATTTCTCACTGCGTTGATATTGCTTTGCTTCATTAAAACCAAATCCTTCACGTAGATAAGCATGGTAGATTGATGTTATTTGTCAAGGAATGTCTGAATAAATCTAGCACTTCTGTCACCGTGCTAGCAACTACTTACTAATGTGAAATTGAACTATTACCTTAACCATGCAAGCTTCCAAATTAACTTTCCCCACCTGTGGATGATGTTCATGCCTATTTACACCATGTATAACTACAGGGCTCCCATTGATAAGAAGCTGTTTTGGTGCTTTTGATACTTTTCTGATACCAACTTGACATGATTCGCAGTCAATTAGCTTTCCATGTAGATCTCTAATCATAACAACAAGGATATATAAATTTGGCTGCAAAAGAAGAAAAAGAGGAGAATTAAGAGCAGATATAATTTTATCCACAAGATTGGATTTTATGAATATAAAATATATCCAATACAATGCAATGTTGTTTTCAATTAGAAGTTGGCATGTGTGTGTGTAATCCATGAACATTAGGAAATAAATTCTAAACATGAATACAGAGTTATTCTAGTTTTTTCCATTGTGATTTTTTTAATTGTTTGCCATACTTCTTTGTTGCTATGTTTCAGTACTGGTGCTTTATATTTTTCAATTCAGTTTTTCTTTCTTCATAAATGCAACTGTGGAAAGACCCCAACCACAGTATTCAGTGAATGGAGCTATATAGCTCTAGCGAGAATTGGAAAAAGTTTCAAATTAATATTAAACGTTCATTACAATGACACAATCACCAAAGTTGTGCAAGGGCAACACAGAAGGACAAAGTACTTGTGGTGATGAGCCCCACCCAACTTGTCTCTACAAAGAAATACGATAGATTTTACAAGTTCTTGTAGGTTTTTTCTAGAATTTTCCATTCTGTCCTGACCCCTATTTGGAGTTCATAAATATTTATTTTCGTAGGACCTGGTCCAATGAAGAGAATCCAAGGTTTTCCACCTCATCATCTCTAAATATTTTACGTCTCATCATATTTGCCACCACACAATCATCATGAAGAATATTAGGATAACTAGAGGTTATTTACCTATTAGACTACCTAATGGAATTAATATACCATTTAAACACATCAGTACATTACGTCACATCCGGTATAATTTTACATGATGTGTTGTATAATCCAGAATTTCAAATCAATCTCATATTACTGGGAAAATTCAACCACAGCTTGAATTGCATAGTTAATTTTTTGCCTAGCCTCCATCATTCAGGACCTAACGTCAAAGAGGCTGATTGGCCTAGCCAAAGAGATTAATACCATATTTTTTGCTCAAATTCCTCATTTTCTGAAACTCGTGTGCATAATGATCAGAACTAATTGTATAAGAGACTAGGACACTAGCCAAATGAGAAGATAGTTCAGGTGTCAAGAATATGTGAATAATGATCATCATTGTTCTATTTGTCCAATGGCAAGACTGTAAATTTCCTTTAAATAAAAGTTCTATTCAATCAAGGTTGTGCTTTGAGTTTATTCACTGTGATGTATGGGGAAGATTTCATATTTCTACCATAGATGGCTTTTATTTTTTATTGACCACAGTAGATAATTTCTCTTGAGCCATATATACATATTTAATGAGGCACAAATCAAAGACACCTTATTTAATAAAAGCATTTTTAAAATGGTATAAAACATTCTACAAATGTAAAAATCATTTGTACTGATAATCGAACTGAATTTTTCTCATAATTTTAGTCAATTTTTATTAAATGGTAGTGTTATCAAGTTCATGCAACTTATTTAATAAAAACAATAAGGGTAGTAGAACATAAAGCTCTGACAGAACGTTACCAAAGCTCTCAAGTTTCAAGCTAATCTTCCATTGACATTTTGGATATGCACATCTACATATTTGACCAATAGATACACTTTTACCCATTTATTTATTTTTACATTGTGAAATCTTCTCATCAAAACCAACTGATTGATGGAAGGGGAACCATGTAATAGACTCAGGACTTACCACAAGTTTTTCTGAGGTAGAACTAATTTCAACACCCTCTTGCACATATGGCACTAGGTACTTTCTTTTTGATCAATGACCTACATAAGTTTTACAATAGAATGTATAAGTATAACTCTAATACCATATGGAATATTCTTATCAAAATCAACTAGATAATGGAAGGGGGTCATCTATGTTTTAGACTCGGGACTTGCCACCAGTTTTTCTGATGTGGGACTCTCCAACATACATAATATCAAAACTTAGATATTTCTAAAAAGCAATAAGGAGGAGAGAAATCCTGACCATCTTGTCAGTGGTGATGATGGTGGACCCGAACACTTTTACGTATTTCTTTATTTTTACATAACATTGGAACTTAGAAATTTCTAAAAAGCAATAAAGAGGAGAGAAATCCTAACCACCTTGTCAATGGTGATGATGGACCCAAACCTTACTACACCTTTACCCACCACCATAGGCAGCTCGCTACCCTCCCAAAGAGTCTTGCTTGTCATCCACTGGCAACCCAAGATCTGCCACCACTACCACTACAATTGTCAATCCCTCCTTTGTCCAACACCTCCAAAACACCCACCCCAGCCACACCCAACCCCTTTAACATCATCGTTAGAATACTCCAATCATCACCATTGCCAACCCTCCCACTAGTTGTCCTTTTTGTAATGGATTTATGAATGAAAAGGAGGAATAAGAGAGGGACAGTTAGGTGTGTTCTATTTTCAAAAACAAAAGACGAGGGGGAGAGAGGAAGAGAAAGAAAGGGAAAGGAGTACAGAGGTGGAAAACATATTTCAAAGTCAAAAAAAAGAAAGAATATGAGGTACACGTGATTAGTTTAGAAAAGAAAAGAAAAAAGAAACGAGACAACAAGGAATTTTTTTAAACAAAAAATGTAAAAAAATGGTGGAAGTTGAAAAACCAAAAGGGAAAAGTAAAAAAGGTAAAAAATAATAAGGCATCTATCATCAACCTTAAATGTTCCCTCTACATTTCTTGTGTGAATCATGACGTTAAAGCAATCTATCAATATAGTATTTGTTCTCCAAGAAATAAGTCTAACAACTTTGAGCAGCTGCTTCGTCACTATACCCCCACATTGCTTGTTATGCATTTTTTTCTTGTAATTTCCATATACATAATCATTGTCTTTATTAATGAATCAATCCATTTACACATTTCTTTCTCTTCACATGAATAATATGCTTGATTTACTCAATATTATTATACCAAGAAAGATCCCTTACATGCTCAGCAGACCAAAGCTTTGGTTTATCCAGCTTTCCCACCAAATTATATCCTTTTTGTTGTGGTTCCTGCTGCAAAGTCAGTACATTTTGCTGATTCGGATCTACATCGTCCTTGTGTTCAAGCCATTCCCCTGTATCAAATAATGCGGCTTCTGTAATAAAGCTAGAAGAAAAATCCTCCAAGAACCCTTCAGGTGTATCAATTTTTAATTCAACCTGTAGAATATCAACAAAATGTTGGGCATTTCTACATAGATATCAAAGAAAAGAATATGATTAGATGCTAAACTTAAATCATTACATGAATTTGAAAGAAATAAGTTTTACATTTGAAAAATTGGATTGCAATGACAGTTGTGTAAATTACAACTCCAACAATCTGCAATACATGAGAGCAAAAATATTGTGAAAAAAAAATTCAACAAGATTCAAGACATTGCATGCACTCAAGGCTCGGTGATATGTTAATTCAAGACCAGTTTGGAATTCAAGATTAAACAAGTGGAAACTGTAATAGACAAGCAACACACAAGTGGCAAAGTGTCCCACAAACATTCAAATATTGCATGTTGGACATGAGATTACAAATACCATTTAAACTCGTGCATTTTACCTCAAAATGTAACCTCTCTTTATAAAAGACTAGTAATAGTCAAATAGTCAATATTTTGCCTCTCATATTTTCTGCTTCCACACTAACCTTTTAAATTAAAACTCTAGAGGTCCACACTCTGTATTTTGGAATCTTCAATGTGTCTTCTAAATTGAAAATCCATGACCAATCACTATCTTCAAAATTACCCATCAAAGAAGCTGAGCCATCCCTATTGCAGAGAGGGCATATAAATCTTTGAAATCATTTTTAAGGTTGTTTTGAATTTGATCATCCATTTGTCTTTCCAATTTTTTTTGCTATTTCAAAAATAAATTTTGAAGCCAGATTGTTTTGTGATTTTTGTCTCTATAACCATGACAGACCACAGTCCACGTTCAAGTTACTTCTCTGTAATTCCTGTTTCAGAGATTAACATCCTGGATTTGAAGGTGAATATAGTTCTTCACCCTCATCACATGGTGAGCCACATTCATAAAGATAAAAGCTAGACCAATGGAGGCTTAGTTTCACGAAAAAAAATCAACATAATGACAGTAAACTACGAAAGTACATCTTTGAAGCACCACTCAAAAGCTGTGAAGCATGAAATCATGCTATCAGCAAAGTGATTTACCTGGATATCAGCAGATTGAAAATTCTGGCCCAAGTTTGACTTGAAAAAGTAATCATAAATGAACACCTGCAGCTCAAATATATCATTTTAGAGTTTTACTCGTGAATTGATAATATGTAGGTTCATATGACATCTGACTACATCCAGACTTTATATGAAATACTAGAATTAAAGAATTGCCAAATTGTTAAATTGATGAATTGGAACAACAGGTAATATATAACTTAAAAAATGAAGCTTTGCTGCATATTTTCTTAAATCAAAGATAGTCCCTCATCATGTGTATCAATCAATTCCAATTTTCACAAATTTAAGTAAAAGGAAGGTAAGAGTAAAGCAAGCAAAGCTGTCTTCGATGCTGTTAATCAACTAAGAGATTACAGCAAAGTCAGTTGCTCTCCATGCCACAATGTGCTCTGATACCAAGCGGGAGTGCTTAGGGTTAACCTGTACTTTGATACCAAATTAAAAATTGTGTGTTATTCATTAATGCCAAGAATGTACATATATACATACACAATGCTTAAATGGGTAAATGAATCCTAACCCACTTTTGGTCCACTCTATTCAACACATTTAACCTGTAGATATTATGGTAAAGAATGACTTGATGAAGATCCTAATCATGTACCACCACATACAGATATGGAAATCTTGATGGAGAGAAACAAATGTATGCAATGATATTTTAGCAATCAAGAGGAATGTAAGAAAGCTTCAGATGTCACTTTCTCCTTTGATTCTTTGTATGATAGAGGGAATAAAAAATCTACATCAAAAGAAGCAAGATATAGAACATGGTATCGAAATCTAATGTTGAAGATGATTGCAATCATATGGTTTTAACCAAATGCAAGATGATATGATTGAGAATTCTACTAATAGAATTTTGGTTTCTCATACTAGTCCTAATGCCACTGCACTATTGCAAATTATCTTGCATGCCACATTCCACAAGCAAACCAAATACATTGAGATCACAACTATCAAAATGTTAGAGCTTTGATGATGGACTACTACTCACTCCTTGTACCCTTCTTAGGAGCTTGCTAATATCTTCACCAAGGATTTATGGACACAATGTTCCAAGATATCATGTAACAAGTTGAAAATGTTAAATACACATGTTTCAACTTCAAGCAGAAGGTTAGATGTACCATTGGGTAAACAAACATCCATATAATCCATTGTCTCAAGGTTATGGTGTAACTTCTGTATGTGATTATTGCTTACCAAATAATACAGTCTACCTTTTTCCCTAAAAAAATGAATGAAATTTTCAATATAGAAGAAACCCTTTTGCATGTATATTTGAAAAAACATTGGCTAGTAAAACATGCATGTGAATTGTCAATACAGAAGTAACACATCACCAAAATTATTGTTGCAGAAAAGAATTTGAACCTTCGGCTTTGCTAGAAGAAGTACATCTCGGTGAATGCCAGACAACCACCAGTGATCTTGATCTTCTAAGTACGACCCATCACTCCATCTAATGACTTGAACAGCTAGTACATTTTCCTTGTCAGAATCAAAAGGATGGCACCATTTGGTAATTTCAAACTCAGCAGGAAGCCTACTATCTTGACTGTAAAGTACATGAAAGGAAGTCAAATTTTTTACGCAGCTATGGTATTGAACAACCAAGAGAGATTAGAGAGGTTGAAGGTCAACAACATCCATAGTTGTTATATATAAGACGATAAAAAGAAGGTACCGACAGGGAATTGAAAAACAAACAAGAAGAAAAAATATCCAAAACATGGAAAACAAAATACTAGGACACAGAATTTAAATAAACTAGGAAAAGCACCACAATAACCTTCTTCAACCATATCTCAAGGACATTATGTTGCAGTTCAGAATCAACAAAATCTTATTTTCATCATTCTAACAAAATGAACACCAAAGGAAATCCTTTTACTTCGATGGTATCACCAAATAGCATGGAGATTCATGAGCCAAGCCATTAAAAAATGATGATATCCATGCCAACCACCATTTTTTTTGAAAAGAGCAAGAAAAATTTTCATTAGATAAGGATGCCAAGGATCAAAAAGGATTGATCGAGGATTCTAGACAATTAATTGAAAAAGAAAAAAAAACTTCAGAACTACCCCAAATTGTAGGCTGCAACCCAACTGCTAATAGGACCCAGAGCCCTATACAAAATATCATTCCCAGTCCCTTCACATTTATTGAAAACAGCATTCCTGTAAAGCCCAATGCACCAGCATGTTGCAGGAATTAAGGAGAAATGTTTTTTTGCTTTGGAGAGCTTTCCCTTGATGATTATGTAGCTGCATCACAGCAACTCGGTTGTAAGCAACAGCTGTCCCTAGAACTCTGTAATGTCACATGAGAAGAATAAATGATCAACATCGCTCTTCTTGGACTCCACACAGTGCACACATAAGATCTGAATTTCTTACCCATTTAGCTCTATAGGATTTAGCCACAAGTCTTCCATGCAACAGCAGCCACAAAAAAATTTTAACTTTCAGTGGGCCTTTACTCAGCCACACTCCCAGACCAAGGCAAAGGGAACCCAGAAAAATCTTCAAGTGCCTTGAAATTGTGACAGCAGGCCTTGACCAAGAAGCAATTTGAGCAAGCTGAGTTCCAATTCCACAAAAGTACATCCACTTTTACACTGCTGAAAGCGATGTCAGATGGCAGCTCCTTTCAAAGACAGATAGTCTTCTACTATGCCATCTTTAAAAGGAAACATCAAATCATCCTGTGTATTCCTCCATTCCATCAATAGAACAGCCATACATTCCCCATTTCAATCATGTTATTAGCTCCATTCATCATCAAGGAAGTTTGTGGATGGCAATTTAGCATCAAAGTCATTTAGCCTTGTAAGTTGTAAGGTCAAAGGTCAAGATGGCACTGGATTGCAGAGAGTCAGTGAAGCACAAAATGCATTGGCTATTGAAGAAGATGGAGGGTTGAATTGGACAGCTAGAGCCTCAACTGGAGGCACCACAACAATCAGAAGTGAAAAGAGGAACAAAACTGTATGGTACATTTGAAGGGAGCTCAAAAGTGTCAATTGGGGGAGATCTGAAGGTAATCTCTCCAAATCACTGAAGCTAAAATTTCCTTGCTCTGATGGGAATGCAGATCTAGAATTTGGGAACCGCACAATGGAGCAGCTTCTAGCATATCATAGAGTCAAGGAGGATTGGGTTGCAAATGCTTGCAAGTAATCATGGGGGTGGCTTCTCCCTAATTTCAAACTAAAGCAGAGGGGATTGGTAGCTAAATATGTCAAAGAATTTGACAGCCTATACACAAGAACTTCAGCTGCAAATGAATTATGGTTGATCTCCTATTTTGTCTAGGGTTTATGTGATGAACTAACTAGTGTCAAAAGAATCTAGTTATGGCAACACCACTTGCAAATGAGCAGGAATCCAAGGCTGATGTCAACAGCAGATGTCTCAAGATTCATCCAGTTGATTCAACGAACACAAGGTCAAAGGAGCTAATGAGGAAGCGCTAGCTCCAAACAATTATTGAATTCTAAACTTTCAGCAGTTGAGGAGCAAAGACGGAGAAAATTAAGCCTGTATTTTAAATATAATAAGAAGTTTCAAGGAGCCATATGTGCAAAAATAACTGACTATTTTAACTAAAGGATTCATGGTCTATGAGGAAGGAGAAGAGGTAAATAACTCAAATCAGGGAGGCAACACAAGAGAGGAGGTGGAAGATACATTCCAGCCCTGTCTCTGCATGCACCAATGACAGTGGATCATCTAGATAAAATAACATTGTTGGGAGCTCTTGCTGGAAGGAAGATATCAGTGTTGATAGATCCAGGGAGTACCTCAAATTTCATTAGTAATAATCTGTATAAAAGACCCAAATCTCTATCAATAGTATGGCTTCAACCAATTATTTGAGGTGTGATGGGTATATTCCCAAGCAAGGTTGGCAGTGGAGGGAGTTAATATAGTTGTATCTGGTGACTTTGTGCAGTAGCGATGCCATCTTGCAGGTATAGTGTCTTAAAAACCACTGGGAGACATTGTTATCAATTTCAATGACATGATCTGCAAATTCAACCAAGGTGTCATGGAAGTGTGGTGGGTAAGGCAAGTAGAAGAGGTACGGCCAGTGAATGTCATGAATTATGCAAGGATGTCAAGCAAATTGCTCATTTAGCTCTTGCACAAGTTAATCAAATAGAGAGAGAAGAGATGAAGCAGGAGGTAGATCCCATAATAGTTGAAGTACTGCACAGATATCCGAATATTCAAGGAAACAACCACATCACTCCCAAGGAGAGGTGTGGAGCAATAGGGTTAGATTAAAAGATACTAAGGTCACCAATGTAAAACCATAGGGTCATGGGTTCAAATCCTAAAAAAGAATATTTTCATTTATAAATGTAATACCATATAAAATTAGACCCACCTAACCTTGCCTCAGTGGGAAAATCATGTATTAGGTTTGTCCCTTTTGACAACCTCATTCTGTTTATGTCAATCATTAAATGCTGCAAGACAAATTAAAGGACGGGAATCTACAATCTTTGTCAAAGATGAGCAACTGATCAGAAAGTACATGTACATTAAACTATTTTAGCATTTACAACATAAAAAAAAACTCAGCAAAAAAGAGAACTATTTATACACCCAGTATGGTAAGGCTTTTGAAAAGCTGCGATTTCCAAGAGGAAAGTCATTTGATGAATTAACTTGTAAGGAGAGCTTTTAAAAGTTCACACGCTGTGCCCAAAATCCAGTTTGGGTAATGCGTTTCTCATCGAGCATTTAGGGTAATTGCAAAATTCCCAAAAGCTATCTAGAATCATAAGCAAACCAAACCATAGTCTACTTTTAAATTCATTTCACAGCTTACATGGAGTTCATGGATTTAAATTCTAAGAAAGATTCAGCCCATGTACAAAGGTAAGACTATGTATAATTAGAGCTTCTACATCCCACATTGATGAGTCACTTGTACTAGGTTTATCATTTTTAACACTACTTCTGCTGAAGTCAATGATTCAATGCCAAACTACAAATTAAAGCATGAAAATCTACGGTTTTCATGAGCAGCTGATCATAAAGTATATGTACACATAAACTAATTTAGTATTTGGAGCATGAACAAACCTTGGCAGAAAGAGAATTGTTTATGATCTATTGGTAAACTCATTTGATAGCTTACAACTTATAAGTTGTAACATGGTTGTGGTAAGGAAAACTGATTTATAGTGAGATTGATAGACACAT
Organism: Amphibolis antarctica; assembly: GCA_024699675.1. NCBI lineage: Eukaryota > Viridiplantae > Streptophyta > Magnoliopsida > Alismatales > Cymodoceaceae > Amphibolis > Amphibolis antarctica. The sequence goes on from JAMKPZ010000731.1 coordinate 72,913, forward strand.
ATCAAAAAATTCGGAGGAACCATTACCTATAACCAACAGGGATGCCATTCAGCCATGCCAAAAATGCAGAATCAACACCCTCAAAATGCAGCAAGATGCGGCGATCTATGTAGGTGGCATGTACAGGCAGGTTAGTTAGAGTTATTGGCTGTACCATATCATTTGAATTGATAAGCACAATCCAAGGAACAATATTGATTTCTTAGTTTACACTTAATAGTGAAGCTTTGCACTTTTGTGTGTTGCACGTGTTTATGTGTACATGTGTGAGCTCACATCCATGCATGCATAAATGTGTGTATGCATGTGTGTCCTTGTGTTGTATCATGCATCCCCTGTGAGTGCATTCGTGCAAAACCAATATCCATGAGATATACGTAAGTCTTGAATTTATTCATTTTACTAAAATCTACCTATGACATATGTCATTTTCAGCTTGCATTTTTCACCACAAAGGGTCTAACAACAGTATCTTTGACTAATGAATTCATTCGTCATACATAATTTCCCCTTCTCAATTCAGAATCATTTTGATTCGCCATTTAATCATCTAGTTAACCAACAGATACACCAATCGACTGAACAAGATAACTGAATGGTTGATTGTCCAATTAGTCAGCCGGGCAGTTGTATAACCCATAACTCTCTCCCTTAAATAAACATGTTCTGGTATCAGCACCATCCTTATTATTTATTTAAAATAACACTTTTATGAGACATACATGACGAAGTGAGTTAATTGAAAAATGTATAGACCCAATGAATTCCTTAGGAAGACAAGCAAAAATAATCAGGCAGTAAGAGAATTACCTTTCCATTCCTTAGGAATCTGAAAGCACTTCCTGTAGCAACCAGTTGGATTATCGGAAGAAACAAAAGGAGGATTAAGAGGAAAGGGATATATAACATTTGTATATATGGGCTTATCAAATCCATGCATTTGCCAGTTTGAAGGAACTGTTCAAAAAAAAGTTATACAATATTAGAAGCTGATTCAAACAAGACAAATTCAGTTTTGCAGGATACAGAATATCAAGACAAGATGATAAGCAGCTACAAGGAAATTAACGAACCATTAACTTCCAAGGATCAGATTTTTCAGAGGTACCATATTTATCCATTTTTTTATATATCTAACAAGCAATAAAATTAACAACCTTGATTTTGTTAACATTCTGATTTTGATTTCAAATCTCAATCTAATAGGAAATAAAAACAAAGTGAGGTAATCTCCATAAATATGAGCAATAAAAAAACTACTTTCAGTAGTTTCTTTAGTCATTATGTTCCTTTTGAATACGCACTCTCTGTAGTTTTCCTTTTGTCAATGACTAATGATACATTTTTTATGTAATAGTAGTGTTGCCCATTTTTACATGTATCTTATTCCCTAGTTCACATTTTTCTTATGTAAATAGTTGATTAATGGACTGCTTATTTTCAGATTGCATATCTAGATTGTTATATAGTTGACATTCAGTTCATTTTCAAAATGCTACACGTGTAGAACAGAAAAGTTGCATATCTTAATCATATCACTTTGCTACTGTAAGTTAAATAAGGTTTGAAGAAGACAGCAAATTAAATTATAAGGCAAGCAAAGTTCATACATGCCTGGCAATGTTTCCCAGGCTGAATCCTCAAATGAACTTTCATAGAAATTCAAAGGAACACTGCTAGGATTGGAAGCCAAATAAAATTTCCAATATCCACTTAAAGACTTCACAAATGGCAAACCCTTTACCCAATAAGAAGCACTATCAAGAGCATCGATGACAGCATCATCATTCCAAACAGCTGAATTGGACATCAGAAAATTCACCTTATAGCGGTCATACCAATACTTCAGTGACCCTGTGTAGATGTAATCATGCATAAGTTCAGCAATTGAGCTTTATTTAAAAAGATAGATTGGGTGATAGTAATAGTCATGACATGATTTAGCAAGAACCAAAACAACCCAGGGTGAGAAATAAACTGGTATGGAAAATCATGATGATTACAAGTAATATTAAGTTGTTTAGCATTATATGGAACTTGTCTTTTGTAGAAGTTTCTCCAAATAAGGAAACGAGCTTCAGATTGCTCACCGATAAATGTGTGGAGAATTCAAAGGAGAGAGCATTTCCTTTCCATATTGGTTTATATTATCCAATACATGTACTGAGAAATCGCAATAGCAAAAATGCCGGTGGAGAAGGCATGGGCCAAAATAGATAGCTAATTTCCATTCCGTTCTGGACTCAATCTTTAGTGAGCAGTTGAATACCCAAGGACGAGATATAAAATTCAGCATATTGTAGATGAGAAGGTACGTCAGTAAGAGAAAAATCCTTATTCAGCAGAAACATGATCTATTCATTGAGCAAACCTAACTCCATTGTTGGCGCTATATTTTAACTTGCCAATGAGCATTAAAATCCAAGGCAAACATTTTTCTTTGTAAAAGGGCACGCGATGATCAGCAAAACCACACGTGGAAGTACTTAAACATTCGAACAAGTTTGAAAGAAGCTAGTCGGTAGGAAAGCAAGCACTATGATTTTGTTGCATGAATAGCTATCCAATCCTAAGTAATTTGGTTCAGTACTTCATCTGTCGCTCGTTGGCTCCTAGCACTATGATATTCAGCATGCTCGTCACTTGCACACAAGATTTGGTTATGCAAACTACCCCACCATGTAACCGGCGGGCCAGAACTTGTTTCGGTTCACACCAAAACATCGGTCCCACACCACGGGAACTGCTCAATCGACAACCGCCCCGCTCTTGGAAAGTCGGAGTCTCCATATAGATTCCGCATTGTCGTGCACAAAACAATATCAACGAATAGAATAATAAAAGACTCGTACAGCTTTACAGATTAGCGACACAAGATGAGTCCGTGATCATCACCTTCAACCGTGTCATGACAACGCAAAGGAACATGCGCATCGCGCTTCCTCCACTTGATGAACGACGGATCCTCCCAGGGCCTGTGCCCGGGGTCATCAGCGCACGGGAGAGGAAGCTGCGCCGTGAACGAAACGCCCGCCATGTTGTCGACTCACAAAAGCCGACAAGCACTAACAACTGCGCATGGAAAGACGCACGAGTGAGAATGATGACATCGACAGGGGAACGAGAAAGAACACGATGCGGGAGGAAGAGAAAGAACGCACCGGAGGTGGACGGCGAGGGGGGAGGTCACCGGGGATGGCGTCGGGATCGTGGATCGAGTCGGAGTCCGACGACGGACGAGGGTGTAGTAACCAACCGGAAGGGGAGACGTGTGGGCGGCGACTGTTGCCAAGTGGGAAGGGAAGGGTGGGCGGAGATGGCAAATGGTCGTTACCGCGGGAGACCAAATAAGAATAAATACGAATAAAAAATAAGTAAGAATAGCTACGAAAAAAATAAGGAATGAGAATAAAATTTGTAAGTAGAACTAAATAAAATGATATTTATGTTTTTTTAAAAATTATATAATTTTAATATAATTTTTTAATATAAAATATTAAAATTATTTGTTAAATATTGTTTAAATCAGTATAGTGAAAAATAAAAATACATATTAAAAACTCATAAACAAATAAGGTGTAAAATATAAATTTTAAAAGATAATAAATAAAAAAAGACTGGTAATTTAAAAAAGTTTTTAGACTTTAAAATTTCAGATTCAAATCTTCACTTTAACACAAATTTCTTATAGATTCGTGATTGTATTTTTCAACCGTAAACATTACCTACAAAAAACGAATAAAAAATCAAAAATTATTTTTTAAAAAAAACATCCTCGTGGCTTTTAATACCGCGGTTTTTTTCTTATAAGTTTGATAAAAAATATCCTAAATTTAAATAAGTAAAAAGACAATGTTTGAGTTGGTTTAGATTATATTTAATTCAAATTTAGGAAAAAATTCATAATCAAAGGATAAATCTCATAATTGACCATTAGGAGATTGAAATCTCTGCCGTTCAATTTCAGTATTTAAAATCGATAAGATTTATACTTCTATAATAAAAGTAGAAATTTTCATTATACTTATCAGAAAAATATATAAAAAAAAATTTCTCACTTTAGAAATATGAAAAAAAAGGTAAACTCCAACCTTACATAGCCTACAGTGATTATCAAACAAAACCTAAAGTCTATCATTTTACTTTTATTTATTTAAGATAAGGATATGGATTTCTTTACATTTAATCTGATAATTTATTTGATAATGGTGTCGGTCGACTTTCATGACCATCATTTCTTGGGAACGTCGGACTTTATTAATAAGTGGTGGAATATTGACCGGTGGTGACAGAAGTGAGCGCACGAGCAACGTTGCATTTGTCGAAGGGTCGGATTAAAAGAAGGAAATAAAAAGACGCGTTGGGATTCTCAACTAGTGTACCAGGAGAAGTCCTCAAGGCACAGGAGAGGGTGCATTTGCATTACAGGTGGTGAATGACAAGATGAAGAGGTGATCACGACTCCACGGAGAAATAATGGAATTAGAAATGGAAGGATTGGAGGAAGAAAGAATGCCGCTCAGATACATGGATTCATCGTAGCGAGACCATCGGCTTCTGATCCAGCAAAAATAACAGATTGGATTATTTTTATTTTTATTTTTATTTATTTTTTTGCAATGTTTCTAAATGAATTATGTTTGTATGGTATTTTTGGAATTAGCATTTTTGAACTTTTTGTATTTTTCCTATTTACTTTTAGAGACTCTTTGTTGTCAATTTGAGATCTATCATCTTCTGCAATATCGAATATCTACTCATCAACTCGATATATTTTCACATCTTTTCTTTAGTTTTTTTTTTTTGGTTAGAATTGATGATTTTAAAGCGACCTATCTTTTCGATTTATCAATCTTTCATCATTCTCTTGTAGCTAATCCTATTCTCACTACTTTTGTTGTTCTAGTTAATCGTTAGGTTAATCTTGTTGACGTTCTTAATAACAATTAGTTTGTTGTTGGTCTTTTTGTCAACATTTTTCTCTTGAAGCTTTTTTATCTTCAACTTATCTTTCTTGTTCATTTATCTTTATTTCAAACTTTCAACTTCTTGCAGTTTTGCCTGTGTGTACTTTTAATTAATCAAACTTATATTCGATAAAAAAAACTTTTCTAAAAAGAAATGATGGTGGTAGTGTTTGGTTGGACAAGGCATGCTTGCCTGCGAAGGTAGCTATGCAATGCACGCTCGTCTTTAAGAGCAAATTTTTGCTTAAAAATTCAGAATACGAAAAAAATGAACAATTTTCGATGGTTGAACCTAAAAGATGCTCAGGACTGGATCCTTCGGTTTCCATCTCTTCCTTCATTTTTGTATCAAGTTAATCATTTGTTTACTGTGACAACACATGATCAGACGGGACTCTGATCTTCTCATAGACCGATAAAATTACAGCTAATCCAAATTAGCAGGAAACCGAAATCTTGTGAGAGTGATGGTGCTTGCAAATATATCATGTGCTTTTCTACAACCCCGGGGTTTGGACTGATGACGTGTTTGTTGCAACGTTATTATGCATTTCAGTGTTGTATAATATAATTTATCAAATAAAAAATTAAATTATTCACGAATTCCAATACATGATCGACATATTACTCTTCACGAATTTTAGAATTTATTTTTTTTAGATTTTTCATCCAATAACATCGAAGATTTTGATACTATCGGCGTTTGAAAGAAGGTTCCACTTACGTCTTTTTTACCGATTATCCGTTTTTTTTTACAGGAATTCTGTTATTAAATCGGAAAATCCGTAAATAAACTGGAATATTAGACGTTTTAGTGTTGGTTGTTTTTTTTTTCCCCATTTTTAAAAAAGCCATCGGTACAACTGCACAAGTTTTGACAACAAAACATATATTTTTTCATTAATATAAAAATTATACAACATATTTTATTTATTAATTATCATAATTTTCAAAAAATAATATTATACCAATTTAAATTATAAATCATATATTTTTTTAAATAACATAAATCTCATCTCATCTATTTTTACCTCTTAAACAAATGCAATATGAAAGAAACGTAGAGATGCCAGGTGGACGACAACCTTGGTTACTGTTGGAAGTTTGCATTTGGTTGAACAAGTGATGAATTAGGTCCCATTCCAATCATGTTAAGCTTTTTGTTCACCAAATTTTTGTATACATGATATATGTGTAGGAAACTTTGTATACCGCATTTTGGAAGAATGGTTTCTGTGGTGTACATCTGTTTTTTTGAAGCTAAGGAATCATCTTAGTAATATACTTGTTTAAATATGCTTTTACTTTAGACCACCAAGGAGATCAATACCTCAATGCTGACATGAGTACACCCAATTAAGAGACTTGTGTATGGTATGCATTTGTTGGTCACGGGGCCTTTGCTTTTGTCCTCGGGATTCCAAACCCAGTCCAGCACAAACTTACGGTGAAAGCGTTAGATACGCTGGCGAATATCTGGAAACAGGTACATTCAAGATCTTTTTTATATTTACACCCAAACCAAAATCTCAGGTACAGTCATTTCAAAAATCCCAATCATTCTAGAGATCAGGGACTCTGAATCCCCACGGACCCCACATGCATATCGCATCATTTCCTCTGAAAATTGGGCTGGTCTGAAACTGCAAAGGATCCCTCCATGGAGCTCCGCAAGATCGCTTGCTTGTGCATCTTCTAACATCAGGAATGTCTTGGAAACATCACCCACATATTTCCTGCAAGGAAAGATATGCAAAGTTTTCCACTGCCTGCCTTATGTGAATTCATTTTTGCCTTCAGAAGACATTAAAAAAAATTTGTCTATCTTGGTGGGTTTTTTTTTTTCCTAAAAAGTTGATTTATAAATCATGATATCATTATCTTAATCAATCAAACTATCGTAATCGATTTCCTGCGTACAGCCGCAAGTTATGTTATTTTATATTGATGATACTTTTATCTGAATTCAAAGTCCTATATGCTGAGGTAACATCAACTGCAATATTTACCTCTTTAATGAATACAGAAAGTAATGTGTTAACCATCATCTTTTGAGTGCAGTAAAATTTCTCAATCAGGATTCGGTTTTGAGCACATCAAAATTGGACAAAGATATGAGTTCGTATACATCAAAACATGAGGACAGCAAGGCAAAAAAAGAAGAAAGAAGATTACAGATGGAACACAGACTGTGGAATAAACAAGAGGGGGACTTGAGGTATTTGCTTCTTTTCAGTGAAATCCGTAATACTACACCACAGCCAAGGTGTCACTGTTGTATCTCGTTCTCGACCTCTCAGGTGCAAGTCCCTCGTCATCCATGGATTTTCTTTTGTTGCTGTTATTTGAGGTGGTGTTGGCAACCTCGATGCTGCAATTGCCCTGTTGCTGTTGCTGCATCTGGTCTGTTTGTTGGTGGTGCTCTTTGCATCTCCCTTTTAGAATGTGGGGTCTGAGCTTCTTCATGTCTGACAACTTAACTGGCTTTAGAAAGAATTCCTCGGCTCCTTCCTCCAAGCATCTGAGATACATGCACCACAAAACAATTCCAAATCAGATCTCAATAACTTGCAGTGCACTGCATATCTTAGCAATGGAAAGGAATAGATTTTGGTGGGCTCTCAATTGCAATAATCAGGTCCACCAAATCTATCCGGAAAATGTAAAACCACCACTCGATTCATTGTTTTTTTTAGTTTTTGAAAAATTTGACGAATAATTAATCAAAAGTTCATCATTCCATATTTGTTGATTTACTTGGAGACTTCATACTATCTTCAAAAGAAAGCAAAATATAGATGGTAAGTACCCTAAATGGAATATATTCATTTTTTCTCTCTCTCATTCAACGGGTAGCATTGCCTTGGCAAACTAAATAATTAGAGTATCTTAAAAAAAATTATCAGAAAGTTCACTTAATCCTAGCCTTTGGAACTTAATATGTGACAACCATTCCCAATTTTAATTTTTTACCCATATGCATTTCCTGAAGCAAGAAATTTAAGCTGCAACTCACCTATTGATCCTGGAAGGGGCATTCTCGGATGACATGATAACCACAGGGATGTCCTTCAGAGATGACGATTCCTGAACAAACAAATCCCAAAGACAGCAACAACAAAACCCAACCATCAGCTGAGCCATTTCAATCTCACAGAACCATGGAAAGAAAAATGGCAAGAGCAAGCGAGCACCTTGATTTTCTTGAGGAGGTCATAACCAGTCATTCCAGGCATGCAGTAGTCTGTGATAACCAAGTTCACCTGAATATCCTGGAGATAAAATCCATCACACAAAGAAAATAGAATAATAATAATAATAATATGATTTAGACGATTAAAAAAAGCGCGAGAACAGAAGGCAGACGTTTAGCGGACGTCTAGGACAAGCATTGAATCAGCACCTGATGATGATGGGAAGAAACAGAAGTATGTGAGGAGCTTGTCTGGTCCACCAATCCTAGAAATTCCAGGGCCTTGCTACCAGAATCGACCGTGGTCACTGCAACACCAACCACACAGAAAAAAAAACCCATCATCACAATCGAACATGGAGGACGACAAAGGAATTGGGGGCTAACCAGAAAACACAATAATCTAATCCCAACATCCCACCCAAAAAAAAAAAAAAAACCCACACACAGAGAGAGACAGGAAAAACACCTTGAAAAGACGAAGTTTTGAGGAGCCTCTCGATGAGCATCCTGTCTGCGATGCTATCATCAACGGCCAGGACATGGAACTGTCGCTCTGCCAAAATCGCCATTGGAGACGTTGGAGAAGAAGAAGAAGTGCGGGAAGAAATCGAGGGAGCTCTGTTGTGGGTTGGTATGCACTTCACTCTTAACTTGCTTGTTGCTGTGGTGGTGAGTTCAGTTCACAGCTCACGGCCGGAGAGGTGTGAATTGGGTCATATGTATGGAGTGGGCGGAGAGAAGCAGAGGAGGAGGAGGTGAGAAAAACGAGAAGCCAGCAGACAAAATCCCACGTCTTGAAAAAGCAAAGATTCGACAAGATTTCCGGTCCAAATCTTCCCACCACCCTCGGTCGTGTTTTGTCATCTCCGTTTTGCTGGGCCCATACATAAAGTCCACCACTTTGCACTTTACTCCCAGCGTTTCTCACATTTCACCTTTAGGGACAGATCGCACTCCTTCGGCAACGGTTGACCGCGATGTGACCTTTTATTTTTTCTTACCAAAAGTGACCTCCTTAGCATACGTTAGTTAGAACCGTAATCAGATACCTGAAAATTACAAATTATAATTTTTAAGATAAAATATTTTTAATTTTTTTTTATAATTATAATAAAAAATTACTATTATTATATTATCTATTAAAACATATGTTCTGTGTAATAAAATTTTTTACCAACTTCATTTTTAAATGAAACTTCACTTAATCTAGAATACTACAATCACCTTTCTGTGAATTATTATATGATAGTCTTGTTATTCTAGTATTTCTTATTATTTGACTTTTTTAAGATCATGATGAATATTTTATTTACAGAGTTGTTAACATCCTGTTGTATTATTGCTTTCTATTTCCCATTCTAACAATCTACTTTATCACTCCTAAACTTTGGTTTAATTTACTTCATCCTTTAATTGAAATCTGATGATATTCCAAAAAAAAATCATCTGCTCGTCTCGACCAACAAATCAAAATTACTCTTCTAACGTGAGTACTGAAAATATAAATTTCACTTATACATATGTATATATATATAAATAAACAGCGCGTCGTTGCCCGTGAATCTTCAGTTGAGAATTCTCTCAATGCTAATGGTGTTGGTAACTGTTTTTATTTATTCGTTTAGACATCTTCTGTTAATTATGATTTTAAAATAAAATATTCGTGTGCCGTGTCGGTCGATGGAAAAAAAAATTTTAAAAAAAAGAGGAAAAAAAAGGTGTGAAAGCAATTAATTTTTTATTTTTTTTCTCCGACGAGGAGAAAGCAATTGAAATTACCGTCAATGGTTGTCAAAATAATAAGATAATATTACTGGTCTTTTCACGTACAAATCTATCAATCGAAAATGTCATATCAAGAAAATTTCAATGGTACTTACCAGGTTGGAAAAAACCAAAAAAAAGAAAAAAAACCGGAGTGTCGTCCTGCGCCTTTCCCACTACCGTAATCGACGTATGGATAAATTTGATGATAAGCAGATTCCTCGTTTTTAACACCTCATCAAATGCTGCTGGTTTTATAATACCTTGGAATTCTTTATTTACCACTACGGCTTTGTTTTGTCGTATATTTCAGGTAAATTTTGATACAATTTCTTACCATAAAATTATTAAATAAAAATTTTAACAGTAAATTTAAAATCTTAAATCTTGAACTATTTTAAATTGAAAAAAACTATTCGTAAGGTTGATGGTGGATATGCAAAAGTAAAGGACGGAAATCGCAAAAGTACCACCCACGCGACGAAGACTATTCGTTATTCGATGGACGTGAGGCGTGGGCCATCCCCGATCCCAGGAGAAGATCCGGTGACGTTGACGTGTGGGTCCACACCGACACCTCACGTACCACGTTATAGATATGTTTTCGACAAATATTCCTTTTAGATATAGTTTTTGTTATTAATAAATGTTTTTCTTGACGGGTGTTATTTAGTAAATGTTAGATTAACGTATTTAAGTATTTTTTAAATGCTGTTCTAATGATTAAAAATTTATTCATGTATTAATCAAAATACACTAAAATTTTAAAAATTTTAATATCGTAAAACATACAAAGACGTTGATCTAAAAGGTTTTGTTAATATATTATTTATTTATCAAATTTTAGCTTCTGTTGTTGTTGTAAGTCATTAAGATTGATGAATAGCATTGAAAAGTAACATTGTACCGTATAATATAGGTGGTTACAATATTACATCTAATTAACAAAAAAAATTTAAATAAATGTAACAACATCTCTAACTAACAATTCTAACAAACTCCAATTACAGTACAAAAATTAGATACAGAATTACAGTTAAAGTTAAAGTTAGAGTTACAAATAAATACAATCTAAACGTCTTCATATTTCATCTTGTTTTTCTAGTTATTGGTATTGAAGTTATTTTGTTTAACAAGGTAGTTAAATGTATTACCCAGATTAACATATTTAAATTATAAAATAATCCCAATACTTTCTTTTCCTTGATGTTAGATTAGTTGCTAATAAGAATACAACTAATTTTCCATTTTTCACTATTTTAAGTTTGTTTTACTCTTATTAATTTGAACTTTTGTGACATTAAATTTTACATTTCATTAGGCAAAACCTACATGTTAGTTAAACAAAAAATTCACTTTTGTTTAATCTGGTATGATTCTTAAGGTAAAAAATCTCTTTTCATTTGACAAATTACAATGAAAAAATTTACTTCCATTACATCATTTATCAAAACATATATTATATATAGTAAAAAAATTTATAAACTTTATTTTTAAATGAAACCTTTTTTAAAAAAGTTTTCTTCCATCGAATTAAACTTTTTTTAAAAATTTACTATTTAAAAAGTTTAATCGATAAGGTGGAGTGGGTTTTTTCTGATTGATGTCTAATGGTGCTCAAATAAAGACATGTATTAGAGGAGTTTGTACTCTTAAAAAATATAAAAAATGGTAAACCATTTTTTTTACTATTTTTATACTTTTTAAAGCTACAAATGCTCTTTTCGGGCCATTAGAAGTAATGAGAAATAATTTTTCATCGCATTGAAAAAAAAAATTACTATATTTTTTTGAAAATTATTACTTTGAGATAATTAGTAAAATTTTGAATTTAAAATCATAAATTGTAATAAAAGACCTTTCAACTATTAAGATATCATTTTAATGGTAAAAAAAAAATGCCACATTAATGTGGCAAAAGAGAAAGACCACCTCGTTAAAACATAGCTACGCCATAAAATCTTTTTATAGAACAAATTCTAAAGTGTCATTATCAACACACAAATACTAACGTATAAATTTTACCGTACTAATTATCATGCAGTTTAATTTAACTTTATTTACTTCACTACTTCTAATTACAGTTCTATCTAACTCTCAAAGTTGATTAAAATTCTTCCCAAATGTAAGTAAGGTGTTGAAAGTAACGATGACGACTAATTTTTACACACACACACATATATATATATATATATCAACAATGATTTGATTTAAACTTAATCAGAAGTAGCACTCTATTATATTGTTATATTTTACAGAACTACAAGGAAAGACAAACCACCATTAACAATGACTACAAGGAATTAATATGTATGTGTTTGAAGATTTTATGCTGTTGACCTTACCATTTAAACATTATAGTAATAGGAACAACCTCATGAATGGATGACAATTAATCCCATGTTAGTGTTCTAATGTCAACTAGTTAGTTGTTAATTATTGGGCATGGCCAATTAATTAAGTTCAAGTAGCAATACAAAAACCCTAGATAGGATGTTGGAATAGTGAGGCATGTTTCTTCCCTGTCTCCAAAACCTTAATTATTTCCGTTGTCTATGCATTGTTACCATGGACATGCTTAAATATATACATACACACATATATATATATATATAGATATATCTAACTAGGTTCAATCTTTGTCCCTTGGTTGCAGGCTAAGGTAGATACATTCCATGCCCATGTGCCTTACATAATTCTTTTCCATAACTGTAACTCTGTTTCATGATAAAGACATACTATTCCAAAGTCCAGCATTCTTATTTACTATCCATTTCTGTATAAATTTTATATAAACTTAACTTTTGAAATTTTATTTTAAAATCAATTGAAAAACGAATGAAAAGATCTGATCGTCATGCAAACCTAAGTTCAATTTTCGTTTTAATTAATCACTGTTAAATTATTTCAACATTCGTGATACTGTTGATCTGTATGTGTAAAATTTAAGTTATTAGTACTATTGATTTGTATTGAATATGAATTGATTATTAAAAAATAACATACACCTTAAAGATTCTTATTAATAGACCATATATAATGCCAGTTACAGTAATCTGAAGAATAGAAGACGTTTATAAACTATAACTTATCAGACGGTAAAGGAATTGATTTGGGAGATGGATACAAGACACTTAAAAACTAATTAACATGTGTTTGTTGTAAAACAACTGAAGATGTGATTTTGTTGGTTGGCGTGGAAAGTCTCGTGATAAGACCTAGAATTAATATATAATAAATTCTTTCAATTATTATTAATTAATTTTGAAATAAAATGTTTTACTTTGGTTTACATATATTTAGCTTAGATATAGGTTTTTGGATGATGATGATGATGATCTTCTCCCTTCTTAAATCTCTTCACCTCTTTCCTTAATTTCAAATTAGAACTTCAAAAAATTATCATAGTACCTCGTCGATGAAAAGAATAAAAATTCAAAAAAATCACTTTAGATACTTGTAAATCAAATTTCTATAAATATCACTGGAAGATTATAACTTTTCATTAAATACACTAACATATCAATAAAGAAAAGAATTCTTCTTCTTTTTCCGATTCCAAAATTCTCTTTAATGCTTTTTCGACAATTCCGTCCGTATGTACAAAGAATGTTTGAGACGGAGCCGAACGCGTGGTGCAGGGGCGTTGGACGTCTTCGGCTTCCACCGACACCGTCGGCTGAAACTCACATGCCCGCCCTTGACGAGACCACCACCACCGCCGTGCAAGGGGACCATCCGACGATCTCTTTGAATTGCGAGCTTTAAAATAATCACGCATGGGGTCGCCAACACCTCCAACCACCCCTTATTCCAAATCATGATAATTGGACGGTCCTTCTTGTTTTTACCCTGTGAGCGATCTCCAGAAGATCTTCGAGATCCACCTGTTTGAGGCCAGCAGCGACTCGAACTTGCTGAATCCATAAAAATGTGGTCATACAATACACATTACGGCAGATCTTTTTTA